>CM040741.1:7790000-7915000 GCA_022829145.1 Albula goreensis | reverse complement strand
GTTTTTTTTTGGCTGACTGTGACGAGTATTGCTCCCACCCACAAAAAGAGCTGTCATGCTTCACCCAGTTGGGCTCTTCACATACCTCCAACAGCCCCCCTTCACCTGGAGAGGCGATTTTGTGCATGGAAAGCGCTATATATATGCAATCCAGTGCTATTATTAGACTGCAAGGCTGGCTTTCGTTTTGAAGACAGCTGAGTGGAAAAACACACAGGCAAAAACAGAAACAGGGTTGGATGTCATCAGAATGGTTAAAAAAATCTCCATTTTCAGGTTGATACTTGAATAGAAAGCTTGTATCATCAATTTTTCACGTCTCTGTGATGAATTAAATGTACTGAAAACACTGCACTGAGGGTATAGTAATGTAATGGAGTAACACATTTTTTTCCTGTTTCCAGAAAAGTTATGTTTTTGGTGATGCTCGGCATTTTTTCGAAACTCAATGCCAACAGTATGCTAAATCAGACAGTGAGACAGGGGTGTGAGGCTGGCCCTCATCCAAAATTTAACACGCTTACCATATTTTCTGAAGGTGAGCTCCGGGGCTCAGTAGGATACCCCCTACCTGTTCAGGAGGCCCGTGTTGAGCTCCCCCATCAGTAATGTAAAGTTCATCAGTCACAGAGGCCTGTGGAGCCTGCACACACACATGACAGAGCAGAGAAGGGACTGTGCTTAATAAAACAGCAATAGCCCATTTTACTGTATTATGATGATGATGATGATGATGATGATTATTGTTGTTGTTATTGTTATTATTAATACACAACAAAAGTAATAATATCTGTGGTTGTGAATGTTGGAGTTTGGACACCTGTGTCTGTTTGTGCGTGGAGCTGAAATTTGACATGTGACTGAGAGAAAAGGGCATGGAAGACCCATGCTACAACAGGGCGGTGCAGCGTTTAGGAAATGTGACATGGCAGGTGCAGAGAGGGCTCCTACTCGTTGTCCCTGTCAACTGGTCCTGTTACCTCCGGCAGTCTGGGGAGGCAGTCAGGACCACGGACAGCGACAGCCTCACCAGCAGGCAGGCACAGCTGAGGCTGACTGTCAGTCAGCCCAGGAGTGGCAACCCAGTCATCATGGCTGGGGCACCACTGATGTCCGTTCAAATAAGCAGATAACCTGAACCGTGTGAGATTAGTAGATGTGTGTAATCTGTGTAAACATTTCTGGATCAGGGATATTTACACTTTATTTTGTAAGCAAATCAAGTCATACGAATCAACCCATCAATATTTTTAAAAACAAAAAGGTGTTACATGCAGTCATTCTGAAATATCTCACTGGCAGTCCTGTGTGGATTTAAATGCCTTTGACTGTGACACTTAATGAGGCAGGGCTAATAGATGTGTTAACTGGGCTGCTGGCACCTTCAGCTGTAGACCATGGGCGTTTCCTGTCCAGTGGGGGTACTGCACCAGACCACCGATGTCTCATAGTGCGCTCAATCATAAATACCACAAATCATAATCATGTACGTCTTTCTCAAATCTTCACATATTATAGCGAGCCCCATGCCCCATGCCCCATGCCCCTGACCCCTCCCACACCCCTCTCCCATCCCGCCCACACAAGCAATCTCCTCCACCTCTCCCTCTTCTTCATGGGACAATTTATGATGTTTGCTCTGAGGCGCAGGGAATGATTCTCTGCGCACTTACTGACGGGTGGTTTCCACGGAGAATGACCACCTGAAGGATGGTGTTAAGTAGCGGTTGCTCGGCGATACATCATCTGGTGCTTCTGGAAACAAAATAACCGCAACTGTAAGAATTCTTCACCAGGCTGTCACGCCTGAATGAGTCACCGGGTGCCTGCCAAACACAAACACAAACCACCCTGCCCTCTCCACCTGTGTGTGTGTGTGCATGCGCGCACTTACATGCATATGTGTGTGTGTGCTTACATGCGTGCATATGTATGTGTGTGTGCTTACATGCATGTGTGTGTGTGCTTACATGTATATGTGTGTGCATGAAGATGTGAATTTTTGCATTTGGTGTGGGAATGCTCATGGCCCCCTCAGTAGTATTCAATGACTTTCACACAAAAACACACACCTAATCACTAATTCACTCACTACATGCACATGCATCCAATAACTCATTCACTCACTACCACCAGACTCACATGCACATTCATCACTCACTCATTCAGTCACCCACTACTCACAGACACACACACGCAAACCTGCACAGTCCTGGAATATTGTTCCCATGTGATAAATCGGGACAACCCAACATCTCCAACATGCTAACGCAAACCTTCTGCATAAAACCTCATTTTTTATTACTAATGTGTGTGCATCAGAATTTGCTAGAGCCGAGACCTCCTCATCTCAATTCACTCCACTTGAGATTAAGGATGCGGCTGCACTCTCATTACACGACAGAAAAGATTAAGTGGACAATTAGAATTCTGAGCATCTCACAAGATGGTCAGATATCACTGACATACACTTTAATGGCTCTGCCAGCAATGTCTGTCCATTAGAACACACTGCGTTATTGGTTTCTCAACTTGTGCTAACTCAGATTTTATCTATATATTTATTTATTTCTTAAAAATTAAGGCCTTATTTAACTGGAAAGGTCAACTGAGGACTTTAACTGGTTTGCAGCGAAAACCTAAGGAATCATAACGGGCAGAGGAATCAGTAGTTTGGGGGATATGATCAGATGGCCAGGCATATTCTGTTCCAGATATGCAATTTCCCTCACTCTGTCTCTCTCAAAAAGAGAAAACATACACATTTTTTTTTTGGAATGGGCTGTTTGCAAGTTTGCTGCCATCATATTTATTGAGATAGGTTTGGCTGGCACAGAAAAGTTTGCCATATAATTCTGTATTGCTAAACAACAACCAGATAAAGATCAGCAGCGCTGAACTGGAGTCCTTCCTACACAATGTGCCTCTTTGTCACAGATTTGTCAAACTTGTCAACAGCTGACAGTTGGTAAACAATTTGGTGAAACAATGAATGTCACTAAAGATGTTTAAGTCACAGTAGACACAACAATCTGTCTCATGGAAAAGTATCCAATGGTCATGGAAATCTCAAAGGGAGAGATGACAAGGCTAAAGCCCCGTTAGGGGAGCTCGGGAGTTCAGTGACACATAATTAAATTTTAATACTATTCCATGTTTTATTATATGAGGGTCAATTAATTTTTATGAAATATGATACACATACTGTAATCCCAATATACATAAATCTCACCATAAGAAAGATCAATGGTAAATCACAGTGGTAATATCTATGGTTTCTAAATGTTTGTAAATGCAAGCTGGGAGCCAATCAGTAAATCATTGTGGAGTTTATCATTAGCTTGTGACTTAGTTGACATAAAGTCATTCATTGCTTGCTAGAGACACCTGACGAGCACTCAGCTGAGGTAGAAACATGCCCATTTGAAAAGGCAGTGTTTCAGTCTTCAGCAGTGAAATATAGTCAACCTATATCAGGACTGATTACTTGACTCTAGCCTTATATAAATTTTAAAAAATGATTTGCATCACAGTTTAAAACATTGCAAAACCTACAGCACACACGATGAATTTGACCAGGGGAATTCTCCTCCTTTCCCATTACTCTCATATCTAACGGCATGGCAGTGCAGTGACCTGGACGACCATCATCTTTCAATCAGAAGATGAAAGGTGAGTTATTTGATTAAAGAAAGCAGCCAAATGGTTCTTTGCTGTGCAGAAAGGACAGAACAGATAGAGAGAGAGAGAGAGAGAGAGAGAGAGAGAGAGAGAGAGAGATGAAGGGGGACATCATTAACTAGCTGCTTTGATTTGAAGAAATTTGATTGGGTAATAGGAAATAGCAGTCAGGCAACCAAGCATAGCACCTCTTCCCTCACATTTTTATATTCTGATATTATAAAACTCTAAATGTCAGGAAATCACTCATTGAAAATGTAATATACAAAACTGTTAGGATCAAGAAACAAAGTGAAGAAGAAAAAATTGAAAACCCTAAAATAGATTTCCTGCAGGGTTTATACAAAGCCCCCCTAGATTATAGACATTATATGAGAATTGCAGAATTACCTCGGCCTAAGTCTTAACTAAAGCCAAGTGTTTATGTGGAAAAAAAACTGTTTCAATTTTGCTCAAGTGGCTTTAAGAAAGTTGAGAATAGCCTGTCTTTCATTTAACTTTTTGAGATGTTTTGTGCCCGTGTTGGTGTGTGTGTGTGTGTGTGTGTGTGTGTGTGTGTGTGTGTGTGTGTGTGTGTGTGTGTGTGTGTGTGTGTGTGTGTGTATAACCCTTGAGATAGCCCCAGTCTGTCCTCCTGCGATGATAAAAGCTAAGGTCACCAACGGGTCAGTCTTCATTCCTGTTATCACTGTCTCGGACACTGGCTGTTTCAATTCCCCGCATGGACCAATGTCCTGGGCCTGGCTCTCCAGATATGGATTTTAATACCTATACTCATATCTTCAACCAGTACAGAAAACAGTAGCCCACCGGTGACACGACAGCAGCCAATTTGAGCACTTTCAAGTTATTTATTCCACTTTTGTACCCCGGGGGATTTGGAAAGAAAGTCAGTGACAGCGACTCAGCTGTGCCTGCCTTCCAGCAATGAAGGAACGGAGGGAGCGGGATCGCTAGCTCACGTGCCACAATATGGAAAATATTGCTCTATCTGGCGATCATACGTTTATAAAGTTTTCAAGCTCACTGGAGATGGCTGTCCATACAATTGCGCGTGTGTTATGTGATGTTGTTCTGCTGAAATGGGAAAACTTACATTTAATGGATGACACTCACCCCTTCATTCCACAGTCTTGATCAAAGCCAGAATTAAACATTTAAATAAAAGTGAAAAGGCTGTTAAAAAATTTCACACGATTGGTGGGCCGCCTACAACACCCTACTCATTATATAGATTTTTATTTGTCATTTTAATCCAGTACAAATGCTATTTTTTTCTTCACAGTCACAGTTTGAAAAATGCAGTGAGCACATTAAGGTGAGTAAAATAATGTTTTTCGTGGAAAAAAAAACACCTGCACACCTACAAACTGAAGGTAATGACTTACAGTTGTTATGGCTTAGCAGAAATCCATTCACAGCAAAACAGAATAGATGTTTATTTTTTGTCACCCCCAGAAACATCTGTGTCTGTTTAAAGGCTTGGACCCAGCTGTCTCTTGCCTTCTGCTGCCTAATATAAACTAGTGCTACTGTGTCTTGTATAAGATTATGTATAATCATTTAGCACCATATTATGAACTTTTATGATACGCTAATGTATGGTTATGCTGTTCTGTGAGTTCACTCTCATATGCTGAAATGTCAGTATGTTTGAGGGAAGATCTGATGGACAAATTATATATATATATATTATCTGATCGTTTGAACAATCACTGTCACATACATATGTACTAGCACTGTCCTTCACACTGACGCTACTGGTTGCTCACGTTGTTCTTGTCGCTCCTTTGATGTCCAATTAATATTCCTTGCTGTGATGACCCTGTGACTTAATTTGCTCTCAATAAGAGTGTCTGTCAAATAAATACATAAATAATTAGCTGTGTAAGATCTATTCTTGTATAAGTTAATTAGCGTGGCAGTGCAGAGCGCTACCTTCTACTTCAGTGAGTAAAGTGCCAGACAGCACCGTTGTTCTTGAGCAACTTTTTTCCCCCTCCCACTCCTTTTACTCCCTAATTTGCCAGTGGAGCTGTATGCCCGTTGTCGCAGTAATTGCAGGTCCACTTCATTGTTACGGTGACCTCTGTCAGATCTCGAGGGTTCAGACCACCGAATGTCCTCCACAGTAGCTGTATTGGGTGGAAAGGGAAGGTGTTTTGTTGGATGTGTCGAGCATTTGTAAATCTGTCCTGTTATAGTGATTACCCTGGCATGTATGCCAAGGTACTTCCCACCAAACACTTCAGCTAGTGACAGTCATGTTCAAATTGCTTACTTTTTATTCAAACCATTGTGTACCAATCTTCAGTTGGATGTTCAGTACATATTAATCAGTTAATTGGTAGATGTTAAGGCATTGTAACATTGTCTGTCTGATGACAACACAGATGTCCTAACCTTACCATCCTGGGGAAAGTGTTCTCTGGAGTATGAGGAGGTGCTGTGGATGTGGTGCTGTGTGTGTACTCTGGGGAGCATGAGGAGGAGTCCAGTCAGGATGTACTTTTAGGAATGACATGAAGAGGTGTTCTTTGTGTTCTCAGGAGAGCGTGAGAAGGAATTTTGAGTGTGGGGGTGCTGTGTGTATATTTGGGTACACTGTGAGGAGGTGCTGTGTGGAGGTGCTGTGTGTATATTTGGGTACACTGTGAGGAGGTGCTGTGTGGATGTGCTGTGTGTATTTTGGGTAGTCTGTGAGGAGGTGCTGCATCTATTTTTGGGTACACTGTGAGGAGGTGCTGTGAGGAGGTGCTGTGTGTATATTTGGGTACACTGTGAGGAGGTGCTGTGTGTATTTTTGGGTACACTGTGAGGAGGTGCTGTGAGGAGGTGCTGTGTGTATATTTGGGTACACTGTGAGGAGGTGCTGTGAGGAGGTGCTGTGTGTATATTTGGGTACACTGTGAGGAGGTGCTGTTTGTGTGCTTGGGATAGCTTGAGGAGGTTCTGTGTGTCCGCAGGAATGTCGTGTCACAGTGAGCGTGTAAGGAGTCTAAATCACTGTGCCTGAACAGCGGTCTCTCTCAGCGGTCGTGTTTGCCTGTAACAGCCAGCAGCATGAGCCACGGCAATAGAAATGAGAAATAACGGGGTGATGGCTCCACGGCCTCTCCCGGGTTTGGAGGTGTTTGTACAGCAGGGGAAAGGGGGTCCTGGCGATGGTTGGTGTTTGTGGAGTCAGGATCCATGTGATGAGGAGAGGGGGGTCCCATTCTCCGACCCCCACTTGATCCCCCCCCCCCCAGGCCCCCCTCCACCCTGCCCCCTGCTCTTTTACACACGGTATGGAGGGAAGAAAAACAGCGCTGTCCAGGCCGGCCATGCAGAACGTTTGTATTACCTACGTATTTCATGCTGGTGGGTCTTGTCTGACCACCGTATCCATCATACTTGTCATTGTGGTTTCATGTGTCAATACGAAAGGTACAGAGGTAAGGGAATTGGGGAGAACTCTCTACCCCATCCCTGACAGTTTTGCATTCACCTTTTGCATTCACCTTGCTCTGTCTCTGAATCAAAGAGGTGCAGTTACAAATTATTGCACTATAAATATTAAAATACATTTTATTCTTATGGAGTATGTTTGATCCATAATGCTCTCATTTAATCAATGCTAGCACTAAATTAATGCTGGACTTTTGTTGTGTACCACAAGAAGTGGATGCTCTCAAACTGCTCTCTTAAAAACACAAGCGATAGCTATTGCCTTATAGCTGAATGTAGCACTATATGGAATGAAGGAGATGCTGATATTTTGACTGTAGTGTGCTGTCAGGTTGGAAATAAGAAAAAAGAAGCCAGTAGTGGCTGTTGTGGTTGTCTGTATTGATTTTCTCATGTTTTATTAATGTAGCCCGCCTCTGTTAAGCCCCACCCCTTTGCACACATCTCTCTCTCTGCCCAAGGACAGGTAAATAAGACGCTTCCAACATTGGAATAATTCACAAGAAATGCTGGTGCATGGAGCATAAACAGATAACAACAGCAAACATCAGCCGTGGCAGCAAATGAAAAATAAACTAACAGAGTGTGTGTCGCCATGGCGAATGCAGAGTTCTGAATTCTGCTTTTGGGATTAATGGAAAAACAAAACAGCTCTCAAATTCCCAGGTCCTCAGCTGGACCAACGTTACAGAGCAAGAACCGACCCAACAAAATAATTAAATTGGCAGGTAAAATTTTGGTCAACATTCGCAAAACTCAATGTTCTGTGAAAAAAGAGTTTACTGTTATTATCTTCATGTAAATGACCCCCTAAGTACTTTGCATTATCTGTCAGCTTTAAAATATGACCTCACCCAGGGAAGCAAATTGTTTTATTCAACAACTGTTGCACAAAATACATCTACACTGCATGTTTTTAACGCTACATTTCACCAGTGGTGTAATGGTAACTGAAGAGATGAGTATACTGTCTGAGGAGGTGGGTATACTGTAACTCCAGTTCATGTGTATCATTAAAAGGGTGATAGTTGGTTTACTGTCCATCCCCAGTTATCCCCTGGTTATTTACACTGTACGTTTGTGCCATTATATTTGTGCCAGCATAAATGCACAGTGTAGGTTTTTACAGTCATGATCTAAACAGTATCCATTTAGACGGGAGCATTTTGCACGCTATCACACGTTGTATAAGGGCCTGACAACAGTGGCCCACTTTAGGGATTAAGCCCTCCCCGTTGCGGTTATATGAGCCCAGGTCCTGATCCACCGTGCTGGAGAGAGGCGTCCTCAGCCACAGGGCTTCTCTCAGATCAGAGCCTGTCTGCTGCCTACAGAAGGGAAGCAGCACCTGCAGGAGACAGGCTCTCTATTCCCGATGCTGTCTTTCCCTCTCGTTATTTTTACACCCATCCCCCCATCCTCCCTCCACTCCAGCCAGCCCCCTCGCCCCTGTCCGACAGCGTTATAATTAGTAACTAATTAGCCACAGCTGCCGTGGAAGGTGCTGGATTTAGCCCCCAGTTCACTGTGTTTCGAGGAAAATCCTGCTCTTTTTCCCCCTGCTTCTGAGTGCATTCTTTGCACTTTAAGGCTTTGAGGCTCTCTTAGAGAGGAGAATGATTCACAGTTTGATCTTATTCCTGTTTGACGGTGTGATCTTGCTCATGGCTTCAGGCGGATACGCTCTCTCACAGAGCCCCGTGGGTTCTCTTCTGGCTGGAGTCACCTGTAGAGCGGGAACAGGTGTTTGAGGACACAGGATTCAAGGACGTCCCCCCAACCAGCAAGCATTTTACAAAAGTGGAAGGTGCAACCATATCGTATCAGAGACTCAATGATATGGACCAATTCCTTTACTGAATGTGAAGAGGGATACATTGTTGATTGGTTCAAACAAGGCAATGTTTGATAGCTGAGTATAGCTTCATCTGTAACAGCGTTCATGAAACCTCATTTCAAGCATCACTGTGTCTGCCCAAAAAAATTCTCGGTAAACCTCAAAAAACCGATCATTTTCAAGCCTGTACCAGGACATGAAAGTGTCATTCATGCCTCTTCTCTTCGTGATCATGGATTATGGTAATCCTTTGCTCGTGAAAATTACAGCTTTCCCCTTCTCCCTCTGCTCTGTTCATGCACGCCGTTGGCTTGAGCGAAAACCGAGAACGCTCTTCGTTGACGGGAAGGAAGAGCTAACTGTTAGCGCTTACCACAAGTTGCTCTGGAGGACCTGGGAGTGCCATTTAGCATGACCAGTTCCCCTCGCTGGCCTCTTTTAAGCTCTTTTAAAACGTAATGAAGCCGTTTCCCCCTCCTCGCACACCGTACAGTACTTATCCTTTCTGCTCTGAAATGGCGGCCAGTGCTGGCAGGCTGAACGTTCACGTTCTCTCTGAGTTTAGACCTTGGCGAGGCAGTGTGAAAAGGTGTTATTTTACACGGCGGGTGATCTGGCAGGTTTAGAACACAGCCAGTACAAGCGGCTCTCGCTGTGCTCTCCTCCCCCACCGTTGTGTAATCAAATCAAGCCGTCTCACCAGCAACCCCGGCCTGTTATCTTCTAAACCTCTTTTCCACTGCTAATTGCATGATTGCCTGGCTACTCTGTGCATTATTACTGACTTGTATTTTTGTGACAGTTATTCCATTATGGTGCATAAATTTTAAATAGACATGACACATAAAATGAACCAGGTCTGTAATTATTTCACATAACAAAGTGCCCTGACTGATTGTGAGGTCACGCTGTGTAGGTCATGGGTTCACACTGCTTGATATTCAGATGAGTAAGATTTGTACCATAAAATCATAATACTGGGATCACATATTCTCACTGTTATGTCTTTTGAGGTTGTACTGTTGATATTCGTAGATTTGATGTTAATTTCAATCCACTGCGAACCACATTGACAGAGATTTTGGTTGTGCTTTTATGCACTCTCCTCTGTGTGCAAACATACATGCTGTCATTTTGCACAAGCATGCTGTCTGACCCCTCCCCAAAAACTCAATCCAGTCCACACTGCCCAGTGTTCACATTTGAGGGGACTATTAGAAAATATGAAAATTCATAAATAATATAGAAAATTCCATGATATGTTGTACCACTGGGAAGATTCAACCTTCTGCTATACTTTAAACAGTTCATTGTGGATGCCCAAATCATAGCCTGGCTATTTAATACAGCCTTATACAAATGAACATAATTATAAGTATTATAACATTAATCCTATGCATTAAGTATACAGCAGTTGGGGTTTTACTTGCATTTCTACAAAGTAAAATTTTCTTATTTATTTCTTGAAGAATGAAGTTAATAGCTCTTTCTCAGCAGACTAATGCCTGTAGTTGTTCTGGTGCATTGAGAATACTACAATGCGGGGAACAATTGATTTGATTATATTAATTACAAAGAGTAAGTCATTTATTTATATATTAATTCATATATGTGTGATGATGAGGCAAATGCCACATGGAGGCTTGTTAATGATATCTGCATGGGTGGGAAATGATCTAAATTTTGGACGCAGTGTTACTTTCCATATTCAGATGCATGATCAGATTTAAATTAGGCATTACCCTTTTCATCATTCCTATCTGTAATCAAGCAGGGATTAGCTAAAGATGAAGTAAAATAGCAGAGAGGCTCTTCATTGTTAGGCATCTGTAATTTATCTGTGACCTTGGACACTCTGGCCATTTGCATTTTATCTAATGATGTAGGTGCCTATAAATGTTCTGGAAGGAATAGCACATATCTCATCTATGTGTTTGTGTGAATGTATGAGACTGTGTTGTCTGTGTGGGATTTCTAAATGCTTTGTCTGCATGGATGCATGCATGTGCATATATGTGTACATATATGTGTTTTGCGTGTCTGTGTGGGACATGCTAATATGGGCTGTGTGTGTATTTTCATGCAGTGTGTGTGTGTTTGTGTGTGTATGTGTGTGTGAGTGCATGAGTGTGTGTGGTCTGCATGGGTGTGTGTGTGCGTGCATATGTATGTACAGTATATGAGCGTTTTTGCATGCACATGTCGTACATGCTAATGTAAAATACGTTAGTATCTTCCTGTTACCAGCGGGGCTTGATTTTCTCTAATAAAGCAGATTAAAAGGCATGTGGAGAGCAGCTGAGGCTCAAATGATAAATCAGCATTAACCCCGCGAGCCCATTTACTGCACTTTGATGAGGACACAAATAACTTACACCACCCCACGCTGCCGCCAGGACAGCGTGCTTCAGCTTTTAACTCAATCAAAAGCAGGGGCGGTGCACTCACCCCCCACACACATACACTGACACACCAACGTACGCACATACGCACACACACAAGCAGAAGCGCAAGCACAAGGCATGCTTGCACACGTGCACCAGCAAATATACACACATATGGGTAGACAGGAACACAATGCACATGAGTGCGTGCACAATCATGTATACATGAATGCTGACATGCAGACACTGACAAGTGTGCACACATGTATGTATATGAAAATGCACACACACACACACACACAAACACACACACACACACAGCATATGCACGTTGAGTCACACAAGCAAGCATGCACACACACACACACATACATTTTCATTTGGACATCAGTAAAAAGTGTTTAGGGCTGAAGGGTAAAGCCCATGTTTTATTATCTGTGTGAGAGTGTGCTGGGGCAATAGAAACGTAATGACAAAGTCATGTTTGGCCTTCAGCAATTACTCCATGAAACAGTCGGCCAAGCGGCTGATACCCATTAGCCTCTATCATCTAACCTATGAATTATATTATATCAGCTCATTGCGTATATGTGTGCCAGCCCATGTGAGCGACCATGTGTGTGTATATATGGGTGTGTATGTGCATGAATGTGTGAGTGTGACTGTACATGGGAGGTGTATGTGTGTGTTTTATGCATATTGAGTGCATGAAGTGGCTTAATTGCATGGATCAGAAGCAAACAATGTGTTCATCTCGTGCAGTCTCAGATACACACACACACACACACACACACACACACACACACACACACACACACACACACACACACACACACACACACACACAGTGGAACAGAAGACCTGGCAAAAATCACCCCAAGACCTGTGTGCAGGTATGCCATCACTGAACTACTTATATGACAAACTATGCCTTCCTATAACCCATAAACAAGACGAGTTAAATACCCATCATTATGACAGGTATTTAACTTGACTTGACCTTATTATGTCATAAAATGCAACTGCATGAAATGTTACATACAAACATAGATGTACAACAGCCCCACACACACACACACACACACAAAGAGAAACCATGAGCAACACACAGCCAGAGAAGTATGCACATATGAATATGCATACACACACTCACAAACACACAGGACCACAAAATGGTAGTCCATAACTGACTGCAGTGTATCCGTTTGTACCATTGATCCTCCTTATCATGCTGAATACATTTTCATTTCATACATATTCAGACCTTACAGCAGTCGCTGCTCAGGTTTGCTTATTTCCTCTTGAAATCCCCCGGCCGTAAATGAACTTCACAAGGTTCCCACTTTTTTCCCATTACAGCTCCCTGAGGAGTCAGTCTGATTTTGAGACTTCCATTTGTGTTTGTTTTGTGGATTTTGCCTTGCCCTTATTTGAAAGGGAAGAAAGCAGCAATTTCGTGACATTTCAGTGCGTAGGCCATAGAGACCATGTAGCCTTTTGTTGTTGTTGTTATTAATTCAACAAAAAGATGGCAGTGTAATTTTCTCCGAGTGCAGAGGTCCCCATCCTCTCTCAAGTTACAGCAGCGGGAGAAATGCGTTTGGAGAGCAGTCCCTGTTTTCACACCTTCGAACACTGCGCTAACACCCCTGTGTCATATTGTCATGCTCATTGCTAATCTTATAGTTCTCCTTGAAACGTCATGATTACATTGTTGATGGCCTCCTCTGACTTTGTGACTTTCTGTGTCCAGTTCGGGTGATTATTTCACTGAACACTGCTTTAGAAACTCCACATGGAAACTCTTGCAGCCTTGAATTTGCCGTAGCAGACAGAAATTCAGATGTGCGTTCAAAAACGTGAGCATTGCTAACAACATTACCTCTTTTTCTGTTTGCCATGAACTTTCTCTGATGTTATGTTACAGATCGAAAAGTACAAAAATTGCTTTAGGATGGGAAGACAGCAAGTCAACATGTGCATTAAGGTAGTTGGCTGTCGGTTCACAATCATTCAATATGTCCTTAACATTTAAGTACAATGTGCAGATTTATCTGCTGTGAAAATAACTTTCCTTGTCATTGAATTGACATTGGCGTGCAAAACAGGATGTTCTGTTTCAAATCATTTTATCTTTTCTGTAGTCCATCGTGAGTGCATTCCTGCTTGAACAAATAACCTTCTTTTCACCTCTTTTCATTGCCAAATTGTGTGGTATGATGATGAGGGTTTGGGCCCATAACTTCAAGGTTGCAGGTTTGTGCCTGTGTAACCCCCTTAAGCGTCGTACTTAACCTACATAAAGAGTAAGGTGTGGGAATCAGTCAGTGTGAGAGCATTGGCTAAATGCTTAAAATTTCAAATTCCATCCAGTGCAATATTGTGACACAATGTTGTATTCATGGGCTCATCACATCAATGCAGCATAATTTTGTTTCAATTTGGGGAGAGTCCAAACAAGCAGGCGCCCAAGCAGGTAATCCACCAGCCACAACCCCCCCTCTTTCCACCTGGCCCCAGACCAGTGGATCTGCTCCACTCTGCCACAATGCTGCCATGCTGAGGAGGTCCTGAGAGGAAGAGGAGGGAAGGAAGGTGGGGGAATGAGCCTCCATCATTACTGGTGGGGTGTGGCGAAAAAAAGTTAAGTAAGTAAGTAAGTAAAGACCGGGAACCGCCAAGTTTTCAGGCTGTGGCCTGAACACAGAAGCCCTGAGGGCAGGGCTATGGAAGGCATCCGATCCCTCCAATAGAGCACAGATATCAGCACACCCCGCGCCAGTGTGTCTTCCCCAACGACACCCCCCCGAAAGCCCACCAGACTGATCAATGAGGGATGCCACTCTGTCTACTCTGACACGTGCGCGGCCTGGGCTCCGACCACTGTAACTGATCCTCCATCAGGGGCCACTCAGCTACTCAGCGAGCAGAACCAAGACCCCGAGCGTGTTTATTAAAGGGCCTTTTTACAGAACTCTACATGCTGAGAATCAGAGAGGTAAAATGGTGAATGAACTTCACTGAGAGCTCCTTCTTCCGCACACCCTCGTTCCGTCTCGACGAGAAAGCCAAAACCGCGGGCGTGGAATGCGGAAAACGCAGAAAAACACCGAAAAACTCTGCCAGGAGGACAAACGTTCCTGTGTTCACGTTTGTATTTTTAGCGCCTGGTGGTTGCTGCGTTGAGCCTCGGCTCGGATAAAAAAGCCATATCCGTTTTTGTGCGGCTTGTAGCTTACCGTTAAGTGCGCGCACTGAGGGCACATCCCACGCTTTGCAACGGAGCAGGCCGCTAATTGCATGCCAGGAAAACTGTCACCGTTGCTGAGAAATAAGTGCAGTTTGAAAGACCGGAGGAAGCCTTGCCATCTCTCAGGAGTTCAGTGTGTTTGCCTTTTTAAGTGTTTGGGGATAATTCAATCTCAGCTTGTTTTTTTTCCCTCAAATTGGCTTAATTGGGGGCTTTCTGGGTTTTTTGATTCCCTACAAAAAATGTCCATTGTGTAGCTCTGTGTGACAACTCATTCATAAATGGGGCTTAACAAAAATTTTAAAAAAAGATTGACTGATTGATTTATTGATTTACAGGCTGACTGAAGAGCTGAGGCCATCTATGGTGGATGACAGGCTGGATCTCTCACACGGTGTGTTGCCCCCCTGTGTCCCTTCCGCTGAGTTAAACGAAGGCCTGCCAATTATCGCTAATCCCGTGGAAGCAGCAGGAGCGGTAGCTCAGCCCTGCCGTGATTATCTCCTATACTCCCTCCACCCCCGGCAGGAATCGATATTATTGGCGGAGCACGGGTGCCGATGCCTTCCTGTCAAATCGAGCTGCCAGCTGAGGCAAGGAAGGGCCGCGATTGCGAGGCGGCCTGACGCGGTGACTCTCAGATAGCATGCCGCGGCGGTAATTACGGAGATTCAGTGCTTTTGCTTAGCGCCTCAGAGATTTCCAGATTGTTCCATGAACTGCACGCTGCGGGCTGGAAACAGGAGTGCGGCGAGGCTGTCGGTGACATGGATGCGCCACGGACAGAACCAAACACCCCCCGCGGTATACATCCTTACCGCCTCACTCTTCACTGTCACGACTGTAGTGAGGCTGAAAGCTGCAATTAAACTAAACCACTGGGATTAGTAGCTTGAAGTCTGAAATCAGTATTGTTATCCTGACACCGCCTGCCTGGGAACACTGTAGACCACAACAGCATGGGATTGAATCCCAGCCCATGCTGTGCTGTCACAATTCTACTCTCACTCTGTTCACTGTCAATCTTCACTATCCTATTTGAAAAAAATTTAAGTACAGGAGGGTGAACTGCCCTGAAATTCCAGGATATTTTGTAAGTGGTTTCAAATTGGGTCCAGTTGTGACATCACAAATAACATTCATTGTAAGAGACCAATCATATTTAACCTTGTATTTCTTCTATTTAAATATTCCTCCCCTAAGATGTGACTTAGCCATGTATAGACAATTGTATGAGCTATGGCTTTTCTTCTCTGCATACTGCTTTGGATCAAAGGAGTTATGGGATTGGATAATCATCAGTCTTGTCATCCAATGAGGTGCTGTCGTTCATTAATATAAATACATGCATGTGGCCCACCCACTCAAATGGCCTGTGTATTTCAAGGAGAGAGAGAGCTGGGAAAGAAAGGCTTAAAAATATGCATCAACAATTTGGCACATTCATTTCAGAATTTTTACTTAGTCATTTGGTAGGTTCCCAGGAATAACTTAACACTGAGATCAAAATGGCCGCATGGGGACTTTAATGTTCAAGGTTCTTACAAGAATCTCAGTCAGTGCATGTTTTTTTCAGTGTGATGTTCTGTGCAATCGACCATTGCGTAAGGGGTGGTGAGTTAAAAACAAAAGAAAAGCCTTCTTATAATGTTGATTCAATTTGGTAAAAATAGGTTTTAGATTAATGGAGTGCTATTTGGGGAAAGGTAATGGTCAATATTGAGCCATGCTAATTAGACCACTGCAGCTCAGCTTAATGACTTGTGGAAACAGCATTTCCGCAAATAGCAGAAAAGTGCTTCCCATGGATTCTGTGGTTGCTGGCCCTGCCCTGATGTCTGCTTTTTTCCCGTTGCTCCAGCTTTCAAATGTCCAGTGTTCAATAATCCCAATATTGTACTCAAATACTTTGTGATAACCTCATTTGTATGATTCAAACCAATGAAAATGTATGACCTCATCAGAGCTCATTAAGGATTGAGTATGGTTCTGTTTTTTTATATTTGAATTA
Source organism: Albula goreensis (assembly GCA_022829145.1). NCBI lineage: Eukaryota > Metazoa > Chordata > Actinopteri > Albuliformes > Albulidae > Albula > Albula goreensis. Next base: position 7,898,387 of record CM040741.1, on the reverse strand, counting down.
TGGAAGCTGTATTGTTTCAGTGTTTTCATCACTTGAGTGTGTACTGTATGTGAGGTACATGCCATCGGAGTAACTGAAATCTCAAGGTCATCTAAAATAGCCAACCTGTAGCTGAAGGACCCACACCTCAGTACTAAGATTAATGGTTTGCACCTTCATCCAACACCTACAGCAGGCTTCAAAGCGGTGGCTTTTTAACACATGAATACATAAATGTTCTGTATCTTGATGTCACAGTGCATTGTGATGTCTTTATATTTTGGATTGATTTAAGACAATCAGCAATTGAGTGCCATGAATATATTTAATAATTACAATTATCACAACACTACCATATTTGTATACACAAAGTAACATTTACTTCATCTTGAAAGTATAAAATACAGATGGTCATTTGTTAAATAATTTGGAAAAATAAAAGAGACATTTCTGAGAATCCCACTGGCACTCTTACAGACACCTGGAAGCCCTCAGAGCCCATTTTAATTGTCTCTGACACTTATACTACTGTGTCTCATGGACTATGGTTCCATTCTGAAGATCTGGGAGAGTAAGGCATTGTATACATCAAAGTGGGTGGAGCTACAATTAACTGTCAATCACTTCTTTGTTACAATCAGAAGACTTTGCCAGTCACAGTAATGCATTTTCATTGGCTGTCTGTTATCTAACTAAGTCTGTTATCTGACATAATAGCTCATCATAGCAGCATCTGTACAGTGCAGGCACATCTGTATGGAACTGCAGGGGCTGGGAGAGAGAGCCAGTTGCTGAATCGTAGGTTATTTAATATAATACAAATGAAGCCCCATCTGTTTGGCCTGGAATCAAACAGGTTTTTATTTTCACACAATTTGAACTTCAAATGGAATGGAAAATAGAATATATTCACTGGAAAAGAAAAGTGTAATGTGTTAAAATACATGTCACATTTTGGCCAAATGTATAATTTAATGGAAACTTCATCTATAGATTTTTTTCACATATTATGTGATTATTTGACTGTGTACATAATTTTGTAATACAGTATTTCATTGCTTTTAATGGCACAATGCAGACTACAAAGGCATTTGTGTAGTCATTTTTATCTACGTTGGATCCGTAGTTGTGCGTGCGTGCGTTGTGTCTGAGTCTGTGTGAGACAGAGAATGCATGTGTTATTTCCCCTGACAATTAGCTGACACCATGTTTTAACACTTCTTAGTGGTGGGTGTTAAAATTTGGTGGCAATGTGTTGTTGCAAAGCCCCGCGGGTGACATTAAACTGAGTCAACCTCTGACCTTTGACCCCCACAGCTTGGCGTTAGAGCACTCTCCCTCTCTCCTGTGACCCCGGTGGGAATGTGCATGCGTGAGTGCCCCAGACCGCCACCCCGGGACAAGTGATTGCGGCTTCTATTTGAACCCTGTTTCCCCTGGGCAGCCCAAGCGCTGACACTGACCGTACACTGACCACACAAAGCAACGGTTACTCACGATCGCCCTCCCACTCACTGACCACAACCACATACGCTTTTTCTTCTTCTTTTTCTCAGAAATACTGTACAAAATGAAATTCTTTCAACGCCCTTGGATTTCCACTGGGTGGGAGTTCCACCCATCCTTGGGTGTGTAGATGTGTGTATCCTTTTTTAGGCTAAAACATTTTTTTTTTTTTTTAAATCCAGTTTTTGGAGGCAGTCATTCCGTCCTGAATCGTGTGCAGTCTTGCAGCTCTTGTGGTTTTTTTCCTCCTCCCCTGCTTGATGAGCCCCTGCCTCATGGCCTGGCAGGCTGCCAGTCTTGTAGGTACTGCTCTGCTTTAATATTTAATAAAAACCATTTAAAGTGACATGTTGCCTCTGTTTCAACCACATGAGGAAAAGGGCCTGGAAAAGGAAGCGGTGAGAGGCACAAAGCAGAAGCAGATGGAGACACAGGGCTGTGCTGTGTTCTGCATGTATCCCTGTCCCCTCTCTGACTGCCACTGACTTATTCATATCACAAATGCAAACGCACAGATCTTACCCTCGTAAAACAGATCAATCATACAAACAGAGACAACAGGGATGTTATTATGCTGCCTTTGATGTCATATAAAAACATCCCTACACTTTGCATAATGCATGAAAACACAAGGAGTTTTAGGGCCATATTATCATTGCAGTGCAATGCAAGTGGCTGTTTAACAGCTTTCTTCAAATACTGTCACACAGAAATACATGACACATGGATGTACTGTGCACTAAATACAGTACCCAGTCACATTTTTTTTTCTGGCCAGCGATTTTTTCTTGAAGTTTGGGAGTGCAGAGATTATGGTCTGTCTTGAATTAGTGAAAATGAACATAAATGGTTATATAGACTGAACCCTGACATTCACTCTTCAGGCTTGTTCTACTTCACAGCTGCGGTGAGGTAGGGAGGGCTGTGTTACAGTAGTTATGATATTGCCCTGCATGCACACACAAACGCACGTACGCACGCACACACGCATGCACTACCTGACTTCAGCCAACAGTTAAAGAAGTTTTTAGGATGAAAAGTTTTCCTTTGAATATGTAGGTACATTCAGTGGGAATGGTTTGAGTATTTTTCAAGTCCACGAGAGAGTTGCATCATGTTCTTATTTATATCCATAATTCTTGCTTTGTTTACCTTTAATGAGACTCAGTGGCAATTTCTCAAGATCAATGAAATGTGCCAAAATTAAACCTAATCACAGCAGAGAGTAATTACACTTATATCAACTGAACAATGAGCAGATAGCTTTTAGTTACTTGTACCGCCATCAATATTCAGCCTTCTTTTTTTGGGAGATGGTGGAGTGGCTTTATGCTGAAAGGGTCTTTATAAGAAACACGACCAAAGAGCAGCCAAAACTTCACAAAGAGAAACATTTGAGAGCAACTAAAACACATGAACATGATGTTTAATAGCCCAAGCATCTTTGGCCGCTTGCTCATATCCTCGACAATATCATCCACAGTGGAACCGAGCAGTCGTACGGCAGATCAGGAGTCTTCTGCAGCCCTTTGTCTAAATCCGTCAAACGGCAGGACTGTCATATATGGTTTGGGATCCTCGCCAGCTTTCGCTGTTATGGCTTGGCACTCTTAAAGCTCTGCCATAGGCTTCCTGTCGCAGACGTGAGGCGGGTATGTAGGCAATTAGTGGAGAGATTAAGTTCTCAAATGTTTTTCTGGCTTCAGCTCGCGTGCTAGCGAAGAGAAAAGAGACCGCAAAGTTGTAAAGCTCGGTATTCAGGTATTTCGCTCACCTGTGCCTAGGAATGTTCTTCATATCACCTGTGCCGTATGACACTGATGCAGTGCATATAACAGATGTGCATCTGAGTGTGTTAGAAGAATGCGTGTTTGAAGAGAGGCAGGCGTGTGCCTGTGCGGTAGAAGTGCGTGCACGAGTGTATGCAGAGATCACACAATGCACTCTAAATTTAGGCTTTATTTACTGTCAGCTTCACTTCTTGTGTTGAGGATGTGTGAGCAGGGCACAGCTTGTGGGCGGGGGGCCCTAGGGGCCGCTGCAGCCCCCCTGAGACCCCCGCAGTTCTGCAGAGATACACAGCCCCTCTGAGCGCTGAGCGACGCTTCTCATTACCCCAAATGTGCCATCTGCGCACCCCTCAAACTCAGCACCTCTGGGGGGCATGCGTGGAGTCCGGCCCGAATCAAGAGACACAATCATTCAATATAGCACTTAGGGGTACTTAAGGCACATCACTGAAAACTTTAACGGCAGTATATGTTGTCACCAATATTCAAAAAAATATTCCTTCTTTCACATATATGACAAGCAGCTTGCTTCATTACATTTTCATGGATGGGGAGGAGTGTTTTTTTTTAATCGAGGGTATCAAATTGCTTAAAATAATTGTCATAACCAAGTCTGGGGGTGCTGAGAGGCTGAGTACCTCAGTCACAGATCTTGGTTTCCATGGCAATGACTCATGAGAGTCAATGGTAGTAATGCATTAGATATAAGCACCTTTGACCCCCCCAAGAATGGAGCATTGTATGTGTGCTGTACCATAATGTTCTCTCACACACCTTATGCTTTTCAATGAACTATTATTATTATAGTAAATTACACTTTATCCCTCACCTGTTCCTCCACTGTCTTTTTATTTCAACAGCAGGGTGAGTTATGAACAATTCATACATCATTTCAGATTGTGTTAAAGATTTCATTGTTTTAATAGGACATAAAACATTATAATGTGTTATCATTATCATCCTGACAGATAACTAGTTTTATAATGTAGCATCAAAAGGGAATATTTGTTCATTTCTCTCTCTTCCTCTCCCCTCCCTTCCTCCCCCCCTACTTTTACAGCCAAATCCATAAATAACGTAACATTGTCATCTTCACATGGGAATGCACTGACTTTATTTTAAAATAAAAAAAGCAATCTTTGATGTTTTCTGTGATGTTCAATTAATATTCTCAGTTGAGAATCTTAATTCCCATGCAAGTAGTGGGTGTTTGGCTTTTCAGTATGGAAGTTACATTTATCTTACCTGACTAATGTGGAAGGCAAAGTATCAATATCACTTTTGTCACACGGTACTGTTCATAGTCATTTGTGCTCTATTTTGAGGCAGCTTTAAATGGCAAACTTTTTAAATGTAATATTATGGTGCTTAGCCTTGCTTTCGACAGCTTTAAAGTTATGTCATAGGAAAATTAATCAGAGAATCAAACACAGCAGGGCTGTCGTTCCTTAGGCTGATAAATGTATGTGTGTGGGTGTGTGTGCAACCACATTTTATTAATTATCAAACTTCTACTTTCCATGGATTTACTTTTGAAGTGTACTGTAAACACTCATTAAGAGATGATTACCAAAATAATAACCTTGAGAAGCAGTCTTGTCTGTGTTTGTACAGATTTTACATAAAAACATAAAAATTGAATTCTGGCTGAAGCCTCTCTGGCCTTCTGCAATGTTAAATTAAGCAGGAATGGGGCTCCACTAACTGCTCCTCTCCCAAAACCAAAAGACAAATGAGTCCAGGGCTGATTCACCCTTTTCATTCATTCATTCATTCATTCATTCATTCATTCATTCATTCATTCATTCATTCATTCATATTCATTCATTCATCCTGCTTTATTTAATACATTTAAAATTTAGAGTGTTATGATGTAGCTATACCACTGATGATGTTTTAAATATTGAAATTTAGCCCTTTAGTGCTGTGACTGTTTAATAAACATGATGCATTGTTATTTTTATTTAAGTTCTCACTTCCCTGATGGCAGCTGTCTCCTGCAGTAAATTGCAGCCGTCGCAGACAGCAGTGCGCTGGATGGGACTGCTGGTCTGGAGGCCTGGCTCTGGGCTCTGGGTAATGTCTGTGCTTGAGATGCGCAGAAGCTATCTCGCTGCCTTGCTAGAGTTTACGGCTCGCCCGCTGGACCTGCCTGGCCTCCGGGGCGATCTGAAGACAGCATAGCGCATCTGTCGCTGGTCACAGCAGAGTGGACACGTCTGGGGATGGCAGGTTCCTTCCCGGAACCTATGCCTGACCAGAGTTATGCTCCCCGCACCCCCATGATATCTCTGCAGCCTCCGCCTCGCGTTGTCACCTAGGAGACGGGTTTGATAGACAGCATTCTGCATGTTAACAGAGCAACACCAATACATTCTTTTCTGGCAGAGTCTGAGTGAAGCTGATTGCCCCCACCCCCCAACCCCTTCTCAGCCCTTAACACCGACTGTAGCACACCATTGTATCTTAGTTTACTCTGTGATTGGATGGAATATCTCCTAGGACAAAACAATTTGCATAGCCTATAACTAAATGGAGTTAGCTTATATTTACATTCCGCAGTTCTCCTCAGTGCCTACACTGAAATGCTTTTGTATTTGTTATATAACACAAACAAGCAAAAAATAAATTTTACAAAATGTTCTGAGCTTCAACACTGTAGTTTAATGAAAATTTACAGATGTGAATAGATGTTTTGTTTTTTTTAAAACGGACATACATTTCTCTGAGTATAAATTGTTGCTTGTTGCAAAATTATTGCATTTTCTTGCTAAAGGGAGTAATGTTTGAAAAATAAATTGCATCATATATTTGTAAAAAATGTCTCGAGTTTAAAGAAATAAATAGATTGAAGGCTTTTGTTTTCCAATTTATTGTGCATGCTTGTTCATGGTAAATTATGCTTAATTTTCATGAATTAAAATCACAGCCTACCCCTGCCAGCAATGCCTGACATAACAACAGTCAATACATAGCTCTCTGTTTTGTGGTTAAACATAAAAAGTGTCCCTGTTACAGCAAATGAGAAAATAAGCCTTGAGGAAAAAGAAAAAGGACTGTTTACATAATTCATCATGATGCTGTTTATCACAAGGTGAATGACTGAAGAGGAGGAATTTGAGCTTTTGTGAATTTTCCAATTTGCCAGTCCCCAGCTCTCCGGATGATCACATGATTTTGTGACCATGTGACCACCCACAGACTGTATGGGTTTCATTTCCCTGTAAATCCTGGGCAGCCCAGTTCCTGCTGTTTCCCCTGGACTTTCTGAGCGGCCTCTCAGTGTTTGATAGTGTCTGCAGAATGCGTTATGGGAAATCACCATTTATGTGACTCGAGGGCAAGAGGTATTTTAAAAGGTGTGTGTGAGAGAGAGTGTGGTTCTTCAACTTCAGCTGTGTGTTGTTCTTGGTGTTGAATGTAAATCAGAATCTGAGATGAGGTAGAGAGCTTTACCCATCCTTCCCAGATTCCTCTGTTTTTCCCAGAATCCCCAGCCAGGTGGACTCTGTGTGGTGGCGGAGTGGGGTGGGAGAGTGGACATTAGACAATCCGTAAAGCATGTGGAGATGCCTGAGCTGCGAGTTTTGGAGCTTAAATTACTGTAGGATATTTTATTTATTATTATTACTTTGTGATATATGCTCTATGAAATATACTCATCATTATATATTTGACTGTAAATATGTATTTTAGGCAGGTCTGTAACTCAGCCACACAGATCAGTTTTGCTTGTGTTTCCTCTGGGACTTCGGCTGATTGTGTTCATTATAAGTTTACTTATATACCATGTTTTGTAGTGCTTTACAAATAAAAAAAAATGCCTCTGAAATAAGACGATGCAAAATATCAAGCAGCATCACAAGGAAATACACCATAGTCAACGCACAAAAGGGACTTTCATGCAGGCGCATTTGTAGTCATGAGTGGCAGCAAATAAAAATGTAAATTCCAAATATACGCTAGAATCAGAATTAGAACTAAAATAAAGTTTTGAGAAAGTGTATTTTAAAGGCCACCTCCAGCCAAATGTAACTCCTGTTTTCAGTTATAAAATGTATACATGTGAAAATGCTGATAAAATGGAAGCAGGTAGTGGTGATGTAGGAGGTCATAGAACAAGCTCTAACAGGGAAAACCTCCGTCTGTTCCTTAGTAAATTTATAACCAAAACAGCCGCATCACATCTGAAATACAGGTGAGAATGTACATCACAGTATGCAGGAAATCATTTTAGGACAAAGTCAAAAAAGGGACTTTCATAATCATACCTTCACTGGCATGACAAATGACAGGATTTTATATATAGCTTTAAAAAAATATCTTGGATGATTGATGTGGGAATAATTTGCCACAGCTTTCAACTCCCAAGACCACAGCCAAAACCCCACCAATACATCCTGGTTCATTGTTCCATAAGCATGTATGGCAACATTTTCAGCTGTTCAAGTCTCACAATGAATAAATGAATGGATGGATGAATGAATGAATGAATAAAGTAGCTTTGAATGTATTAGATAATTAAAAACACATCTAAAGGCACATCAAAGCAATAGCAATTGCATAAATATTATTGAGGATAGCACAAAAGAGTAAAGATTTCTTCCTGTCCTGTCCTCATTTCAGGTAAGAATATTTTCTCTCACTGTTTTCACCAGAAGCCAAAATATAACATTTTTTGCATTGCTGTACTGCCCCCCCACATAATCCATATTTTAGAGGTCAGGAGTATTTCTCTATAATCTTACTATGTTTTTCTCTCTTTCAAATGTCATGCATACGCATGCAGTCCTGATGTTATTTAGAGGCAGAGGGAAAAGAGGAAAGTGGGTGAATGAGGGAAAAAAAATCTTCCAGTAAGAGATCACGCTTTTAAGATGGAGTGGTTAGGGGAGATGGGGGTTGTGGTGGTGGTGGTGGGGGGGGTGTACATACATTCGATCAGGAACATGATTGCTTGAATCAGTAGGACAGTGTTGCCCCCATGGGAAAAGGGCTAAGTAGTCTGTAGATTCTATTAGTCCAGTAACCCAACCACCTTCCCCCCTTCCCCTAAACACCCCCTCCTCCTCCTCCTCCTCCTCCAACCCTGGCACAGCTCTGGTAGCATGGCCCAATTTCTCCCCCAACCCCCCCCCCAACCACCTGCACAGAAATTAATGAACGCCTGTGTTTCTAATGGCTTAGGCCAGCTTCAAAAAAAGCCAATTAAACCCAATTAAGACCAGGAAAAAAAAAAGAGTATGTATGTTGGACAGGGTACTCTAAAATATATGCTGTGTTTTATTTTCTCCGTTTCCATGGCAACCCTGAAAACGTTACATGTTTCAGGCGGGGGTGAAAGGGTGCATTTTATGCGCATATGTGCATGAGTGGTTGTCTGTATGTGCATGAGAATATGTGAGTGTATATTTTAAGAATGTGCATGGCGTATGTGTGTGTGTGTGTGTGTGTGTGTGTGTGCGTGTGTATTTGTGAGGGAAGTGACATGGCAATCTCCAGTCTCTATTAGTAGTACATTAAGATGAGGCTCTTCATATCCAGTTCCTGTCTCTAGTTGGGGCATAAATGAAACTGCCACCATAGTGGGGTATGAAGTATGAGTACACCACCACTTTCATATCAGCCTTGAGAAAACACTGAAGAAAAAAAAACTGAGCTGAGCTCCAGTGTGCCAGTAATGGTAATGATCTGGCTAACGGCCTCCATTATCTGAGAGGCAGTTTGTCTCCACATTTTCTCCTTTTTTCCTCCCCTGGTGTTTTTTTAGATTTTATACTTTACTTTTCTTTACAGAGAGCAGTGGGAGTGAGCTGAAATCCGTCTGTTTAACTCGTGGCCCACTGTAATTGCAGAAGCGCTTCTCTGAGCTGCTGTCATTCAGCTTACCCCGTTTCCTCTACTTGCTCGTCCTTAATAGAGCACCAATAATGTTCGTTCACTTTTCTCAGCCAAAAGATCCTGTCAAACGAGATGTGAATATATTAAGAGATTAAACAGGCCTGCCGCGCAAACGGATCCAGGGAGCAACCAAAACAAAAGGAGAACTTATTTTATCTGTCTCTATCGCACAGCTTAGCTCCTTGAGATTAATGGAATGCAATAATGCAAGGAAAACTATTAATCTTTTCAGGATCTGTTCTCTGTAGTTTTTCTTTCTGTTGCAGTCTGACATATTCTGCACCACTAGAAAAACTGCACAGGTGGCTAACCTTTACTCATGATGTATAGTAATTTGATTACATTTACGTTTCAGTGCTGTGATACCACATAAACATTTGTATGTCAACCAAATTGTCGCAATCATGTCTCCCATGTGTAAGATTCTTATTCTTCTTTATTATGATAATTATTACTGATGATTTACATTGTAAAAAATAAAATAATCATAAGTAATCAACAAGTATCAACTCAGTGCTAATATAGCATAACATTTGGTTATGAATAAAGAAAACATACCTACAGTCCCCCAAATTAGTCTGCACTTGCAGTCCAAACAATAATCAATGAAGCTGATTAGATAATCTGTAAGGGGCATAGTGTCCTGCAGCACACAGCCATACCATGCTTACAGTGACTAACAGTGAACAGCTTGTGCGATGTTGTATCAGATTTCACATTTCACTTGAGATCCATTAAGAATGCTAAATCCTATCTTTTTCTCTCTTTCTCCTTTTTCTAGCTCTGTCGTTCCCCTATTCCCTCACTCTTCCTCCCGCTCCCTCTCTTTCCCTCTCTCGCTCTCCCTCCTTCATTCCTTCTCTATCTCTCTCTCTCCCTCACTCTCTCTCTCTCTTTCCCTCTCTCCCCCTGGCCAGGCATTTGATGGATGATGTAATGGCTCAGCGCGGGACCGTGAGGTCATGTGACCGCAGCAGCGTGAGTGATGGCCATGGTCCTCCTCCTTCCCTCTGAGGGCCAGAAAGATGGGGCTTTATCTCCAGGGGCTGATGAAAGACCTGCTTGGAGCTGACACAGAGAGCGGTCTGTGTGTTTGCTCCAGGGCAAAACCCCCAAAATCCCTGAACCTGACCTCTGACCCCGGCCCCAGAACGCCAGTGCATAACTTCACACTGTCACGCCAGTGGGCGCACGGGACACATCTGTGCCGCCACGCAGTAAAAAGGTCTGTTTGTTGCACACACTGAGACTGTCTGCACATCACTCTCAACTGACAGGTCCTGAGTGCATTGAAACTCAAGAGTTATGCCAATTTTAAACATTTCAGACAAGAGGTTTTGAAACACTAGTGGGCCTATTTTCATGTATGGTATTCTTTTACCACCATGTCTTCATGGGAGCCTTTTACCATTTTTTCAGTTTTTTGAACCTCTCTTATGAAAATGGAATACAGTGCAATATTTTAAATATACAGATTTTTGGGAAATAAAGTGATAAATACACTTTACAGCAATGTATTTTGTATTCAAAATATTTTACAAATACAAAATATTTTACAAATTAACATCTGCATTATCTTAATAATCTTTTTTATTTTTTCAATATACACTGAAAAAATATATGTTTTTCAATATATTTTAGTAAGGCATCGCAGCAAATAAAAGAAATGGTTTGATAAGATCGTTGTCATATGAATATTATTCTGCTGTCCTTCATGAGTTAGATTATTGCATTGGAGCATTGCCTAAGATTTAGTAGATCTGGAGAGAGTAGCCCGGAGAGTGTTTTATTCAATTACACAGGCACGCAGGTGTCTGTGTGCTTCAGGGGTCACAGCATGGTTTTTTGGTGTTTAGGGGGAGGTTAGATGAATTCTTACACACAGCTTCAAGCATTCCCTCTCACATACCTTCACGGGTCGCACAAACACGTAACCCCCCCTCTGGGTCATTGCCGTTCCCATGGAAACCTGCCCATCGACCCCACAACCTCCCGATCGAATTTCACAACTTCAGCATCCCCCCATCCCTGATCAAACTCTGCCTGCCCTCTATTTTGGGCTATTTTTGGGTCGTGGTTTAGAGGGGATGTTCTTTCAATATCGGACGTTCTGGAAAACCGCCGATGTGTGTGTGTTTTTTTTTTTCCGCTCCTCCGCCGCTCGTCATGTGACAGTGAGACGAGGCCTCAGATAAAACATCTCACAGCTTCAGCATTGTTATCTCTCTGCTCTGTGTTCAATCAGTAGCTCCCTGCATCTGCTGGGATAGAGGGAGGGGGGGAGAAATGGTGCTGACAGGTTCAAGTGCAAGGTGCCTGCTTTCTCCTGCTCTGAGTAAGACGAATATGCCCCATGGCCATGAGCAGCCACACAACACTTCAGTCAGTCAGATCCACAGGGCTGCAATCAGACTGCTGGACAAATCACTCAGTTATTTTTCCTGAGAAAGGATCGCCATGGAGTGAAAGAGATGCAATGAGAGATTTCATTGGTTTTGCATTCACTTTAGAGAGGAATGACTTTCTCTGAGTTAATCTGCACCTCTACGCGCCTGCGTTTGAGTGTTTGCGTTTTTGAAAAGAGACTTAGTATCCTTGTGATTGGGGCTAAGAGATGGAATCTAAGTGATTGGTTTGAAGGTCCAGACTCTATTATTTGTGATTTATTTCCCTGGGACAGTAATAAATGGAGATCTCCTCACAGTGGAGCAACAGCATCATGGGACTGGAGATATCCATGAGTCTTTTGCTGTGAGACTGAAATCCGAAGGGCAAAAACAACCTTCAAAGCTGAAAAGTCACATGAAATTCATAGGTCATCTAGAGGTCACTCAAACAACCACAAAAATTATAACTGGGACTTATTATTAGTCTTTACCATGATATTAGATTATTATTACTATGAATATTTTTATTTTGTGATCCATCCATGTGCCCAGGCACATTCCTAAATATGTTTCAGTGTAGATTAATCTCTGTCTCCTTGGAAGAAAGGGTCATGTGACCAGACATGGTCAGTGGAATTCTGGGAAGGTTCATGATAGAGAGTTTTGATGGCACCTGCCACCGCCCATCACCTGTTTGGTTTCTCACGCTGTCCATCTTCCTCCTTCCCCGGGGCGATTTTCCTAGATTCTCTTGATTACTCCTGTCCCAGATGTTCCCTCCCGCACAACGTATCCCAGGATGCTCTTTGTTCTCTCCTCTTCCTCTTGGGTAGAGGGGTCCCATTGCGTTTGATTAACGCTGCCGGCAGAAGACAGAGGACACCTACCGCTCGGCTCTGGCCGGCTCAATGAAATTAAACAGGGATTGATGGAGGGGATAAAGAACAGAGGTATTGTTCAGGCTGTACCCCCACATTTTTCCATGCTGAGGATTACATCGGCTTGTCACCCTGGAGAGCGAACCAGCGGCCCCCCTTCTCCTCTCCTCAGCTTTCCTCTCCTCAGCCGTTAATTAAAATGCCCTTGCCTAGGTAGCCGTTCACCTCCCAGAGCATCACTAGGGAGAGCGCTATCTGCACACCGCACACGCACCAAGAACTCCCTCAGCAGGTACGCACTGACGGATGAATTATAAAAAAGAGAAAAAAATCATAAATCCCTCAAACGGTAATGTGGGTGAGGGAGGCAGATGTTCTCAGACTACTACCATCGTGATGTCATGGTTATGTCAAGGAAAGTGCAGACACAGTGGGGTGGGGGGTCCTTGGGTCACAGTGGCTGTTTCCCCCAACCACACATTTATGGCCTGAAGTTAGGGTACACTTTGCCAAACTTGCTTCCTGGAATTAGGCCATGGAATGTAAGGACAGAACACATACAAGTGCATGAGTTATCGTATTAAGAGCAAACCGTGTCAGCTGGGCCTGTTTGAAAGCTGTTAAGCAATAATTCAGCTGTCGCAGCAAGTGATTTCATGATAAGATGTTGCTTGCATTAGAGAAAACCCCCTATAGTCTCTTTTGGAAAAGGGATGTGAATCTCTACATATTCTTTAGCAATAAGCCATTCCACAATTCAGACTGCCCAATCATATTTATTTCTTTTAAGGAAATAAATATTATTTCTTGATTAATGCAGACAATCATCAAAATTGCAGACAATCATATACAGTCGTCAAAATCTCTCACATGATGTGAGCAACTGCTTCAGTCTGCACTGCAGTCCACAGGTTTAGCTTTCCCAGAAGTGAACTCCACGTGCAAATTTGCACAAAAAACTGCTGTCACTCCATTGACCAGGAGGGGTTACAAATGAGTGATAAAAAAGGATAACCCTGCAGACTAAACCCCTCCCTCCTTGATGGAGACCTATGGAGCCTCTCTCCATGGCAACCAGCCCCATTTGGCACTGATACAGTGGCTGGAACTAAATAAAAAAAAATTCCATTTCAGAACATGCACAACTCAACCTAAACAGATTGTACATATCACAGAAATGGCCATTGCCTCAGACAATAGCGTACAGTTTTTTTCTTAAATCATCAGAGCCAATATATATAAAAAAGGTTTAATTTGATATTAAGCTTGACAATACCTACATACCTACATACTTAAGTTCACGTAACCAGTTACAATTTAATTTCAGGATCATTTAAACACATTTTCTTCAAACAGTCTGCAAATGTTTCTATGCCATTTCACAAATAGTTGCCAAAAAACCCTTTTCAGTTAATCGATATCAGGTAAGACACAAGGCTGGCAACTGATCATGTTCTCAAACTGACAGAAAGAAATGCACCTTGCACACATTTACCAAGCAAAGATCCACAGCTATTTCAACACTGAAGGCTACTCCTTCACAGCACATTACAATGTAAGTGTTTTGAGTATTTCCTTTTTTTATTAGAGACAAACAAAAGCATCCTTTAGAATGTGAACATGCCTCTAAAAAGTTTTGGTTGACCTGTTTATTTATATAAAGAGACTGAACGCGTTTGATTGAATTCTAGGTAATATCTTAACCGGATATTACTGTGGGGCCCAAGCACACTGAAACTGTGTCTTCTCTTGAAACTCACTGCTGTAAAAAACTCAAGCAAAACCAAGGGTCCTTTTTACTCAAACACACCAGGGAAAGGAGGCCTCCACTACCCCTCCCAGCCCTCCACCCTCACCATCTGCTCCTCCCTCTATCCATGCAGTCCCATCCCCCCAAATCCTACCCATGTAACCACACCAATTTCCTCTCACCAACCACAGAGAAGCAAAGGAAAAGTTGACTCAGAGAAGTGGTCACGCTCGTGTGAAGCTATCTGGGGCCTATGAGTGGCTTACAGGAAGGTCACGCCGCCACTCTGAATGGCTCAGCATGGCAACAAATAGTCTGTTTATAGAAGGTGCATTTTCTTTACACAAGGACTCCTTTTTTTGCGCAATGCTTTTTTTTTTCCCAAGCCTGTTGCTTTCCAGCCTTAGAGTTTAGCCTTGTCTTGTTTGAACATCAGGTGACCTTATGAGAGAGATGTACCACAGCCAAACCGTTAACCAGTCAACCCTGCACCATTCCTTTGCTTTCTTCACTCGTCATTACTCAGCTACTACTCGGCTGCCAGAGAATAAGATGCTTCTGCTTTTGCCCAAAACTCACCACCAGAACTTTCCATGTTGAAGTGGAAAATGCCCCCCAAATGTTCAGCAGTGAGGTAACATGTGCTTTAAAATTAAATTAGGATTGAAAGAGGCCGTATGAGCATCGGACTGCTCATGGCCGGTGCAGGATTAACTCAATGCTAGCGTTTGTTTTCAGGCACAATGATAGCACAATGACGTTGCAGTGGAAAAGCCTAAAACCTAAGGGGTTCCAAATTTCACAAAAGGTACATTTTTTTGCCATTCCTTTTTTCCCTCATAACTTTTTTTTTTATCTCACTGTGAACCAAAAATAAAACACATTTTACCGATATTTATGAGGTTTGACATGTTTTGGTTAAATGCGGGAGGAAATGCAAGGTGAAATATATGTATCTGATGTCACATTTGGAACCCCATTGAAAGCAGATGTCATTGTGGGTGATTTATTTATCCCCCTCGTCTGTCTGTTGCTCACGTGTGAGGCTGGGGAAGGCAGGCTTCATCACTCATAACGGACTGAAAGGACAGTTCATTCCTCCTGCCGTGAAGAGCCCGTCGGAAGGGTTTGCTGCACTGATGAATGATAGCTATTGCGTGCTTCGGCGAGGAGAATCACTAATGTCCCCGACGTCGCTGGGTCGACGGTCGCCAGTCGCCAGTTACCGTGGAAATGAAGAGCTGTACAGTGCTGCCAGGGTGGCGTAACTGTCGCGGGGTTCCGTTTCTGTGCAGCTGCATGATGTTCTGCTGTTTTTTTCACACTTTAGGTCAGGGGTCGCATGCACAAAAGGCAAGAATGGGTGAAGGCTTTTGTTATATTCCAGGCCTAAAATACTGGGCTGGAACAAAAGGCGAATGAACTGAACATGGTCTTTGTCAAGACCTTCCATAGCTGAATCAGATGGTTTTACTGCGGGGCTACAACAAAAGCCTGCACCCACACCTTTGTGAATGAGACTTCACACCACTCTTTCAGTGGAAAATCCAATGCAACCTCATCATGCTGATGTGGGGATTGTTGAAGGGGATAAGAAGGCAACAGGTAGCTGCAAACAGTGTGTGGAAAGCAGAGGAAAAACAGCCATGGCTACATTGTATTGGCTGGAGTCAAGGCTTGGGACATTCTCATGGCCAATCAATGTATGGGAGAGGACATGTGAATCTCCCTGTAAAGCATAACCCCGCCCTACAAACACAGTGATTGGTTGGATTCTCAGTGGGCGGTGACATAGGCTTTCCAAACAGAGATGATCAAGATGTGAAAGGCTTTGTGATTGGTTTTCCACAATAAGACCAAATGATTCTTGTTTTAGCCAAGGGTCATTTTTGTGTGATACACTATGGGTGCATCTGATATCTGAGGATGTTTGTTTTGCCCGATGCTGGAACACTACTATTTACACGTATATGGAAGGCATACCTGACACACCTGAGTAGTGACTGGAAACCTGTGCCAGCCCAATGCTCAGATACACTGGAAAATGTGCACCAAAGACCAGCCCTTTAGGAAAGAGTCCATTACAAAAATTATTTTAAAAAATATAAAGCCTTCCCCTGAAATCAAATCTTATCACATCTTTATCTTATTAGCAAGAGCAAAGGGGAAAAAGTAATGTTGGACTTTACATATTTCTCCCTGGAAAAGAAACAGTATTGAATTACATGGAGATTTCTCATTCTCCACAGTGGAAAAATAAAAGCCTCCTTCGTTTAAGGCAGGCTGGGACGGTCATCCATTTAAACAAACAAAGCAGGTTTCACTTTCCGGATTGAAACCAGGTCATGAGTTGCTAAACCATTTTCTTCAGCGTGCCTTTTCTCTATCAACAAACCTACATACACCCCACCCCCATGCACAAACAAGCACATGCAGAAACGCACATTATGCACACACACATACACACTAACCCACAATCATTCATGCTCTCATGCTCTGGAGGGCATGCCAATTATCCATTCCCCCAAAAGATACTAACATCTGTGTGTGTGTGCGCGTGTGTGTGCATGTGCGTCTGGGTGTGCACATGTGGGATATGTGTTTGTGTATTTGTCTGTGTGTGTGTATGTGTGTGGGTATGCTTTCAATGTGTGTGTATGTACATATGGGTGTGTGATGTTGCATATATGTGTATGTTTGTGTGTGAGTGTGAGCATGTGTGTCCAACTGTGGGAGTCTAAATCTGTGGTATGTATGGACTGTAGTTGTGTGTGTGTGTGTGTGTGTGTGTGTGATATTTATGTGTGTATGTATGTGTGTTCATATGCATTAGTGTGTATGATTGTGTGTTTATGCATGTGCATGTGTGTGTTTGCATTTGTGTGAGTTTGTGTGTATGTATGCTTTTGTGTATCCTACAGCGAGAGGCTAAATCTGGGCTGTCTCCATCCTTACGAAAAGAAGACTGGAATATCCTCTCAGGGGGTTTAACCCTTCGCCTCACAGAGAATCCAACACACTGCTGGAGCGGCAAAGATGTTCACTTTCAATTTACTTCAGCTGGAGGCTGGAGCTGCTTAAACCATATTACAGATAAAGAATATATTTGTATTTTTTTTTACAATATCTGTTTACACAAAGAGGGTCCCTGACAAATTTCATAGAGGAGGGTCTAAATATCACTGGGCCAGCCATATGTGGCCTCCCTAACCCCCTCAACCTGTGTTTAATGGAAGGCTGATTTCTGACTCTTCCTGTTAACTGGGTTACAATCACATTCTGTGTTTTTCCCAAACATTGTGCCCTGGGGGCCCCCAGGACGGGGTGCCCAGTCGAGGTGCCTGTTCTCAGTACAGCAATTTGCCCTGAAGTCAGGATCAAATTCGGATCGGCCCAGTGCAGACTGAGGCCAGGAATCCATTGGGGTTGTGTGTAATTGGCATCAGCATTACTTGGGGAGGAGAGGGTTTTAACAAGCAGGCAGTTTCAAATGCCCGGCTTATCTCTCATCTACAAGCCTGGTCAAGGAGGTGCAGCTAAGAACAGTAAACCTGCCCAGTTTGGGATGACACCGATATATTTAACCAATCACATCAGCCGAATCAAAGCTGGAGAAGGAGAAGGTGGAGATTCAAACATAAACTATATAGTGAGGCAAGGAAACTATTGAATGGTTAGAGGCATGTTAGCTGTGCCATTGTAGTTAGGACAGACCCTGAACGGTAAGGTAAGAGAGACCTGAGATCCAATAAACAAGGTTCCTTAACTGGTAGGCAATGTAGTTATTGCTCAACAGTGCCCCTTCTGGTCGAGTGGTTACCTGCACTCTGTCTGTGCAGCTACATCAACTGCGCAGGTCTCTGGTACCATAGCTGTGAAGGTGGGCCAGCACACTGCAAAGTGAGATGAACTAGCCTGAACAGCTACATGTGTGTGCTTGCCGACACTGTACTCAAGTCACAGATGGTCTTACAGTTAATATAACATTTGAGCACTTGGAATTTGAAACTAGCGAATAAAATAAGAATCCACAAAATGCTGTCCTTGGAAAAAAAAAACATTCTTCCATGGATTGTTTTTAGGAATTTCCAAAACACAGATGTGTCACTTTGAGATGAATCACATTTGACCAAATTAGGATGAAAGCCTAAAAATACTTGCCAAAAATATAAAACTCTAATACAATTAGATTACAGTTGATGCTAATATTTACATGACAGTGTGTGACTGTTGACCATGAGTAGTTGAGCTTTTGTTTACAGCTGCCACCTGGTAACTCTCTGAGACAACAAACTATAATGACAGTAATTCAAAACTGTGGCAATAATGGCTATTCATGCACAGCTGGTCAGCTTATGACACGGTAATATGATTAGCTGTGATTCTGTGTTTCCTCACTGTTCAGACTCACCGAGAAGAATAACAAAAGACAAAGGCGTATGGCTCATTTCAAAAAGAAGAAGGAGGTGGGTTAAGCACTGTTGCTCAGCGGTTGTCCAACAGATTATTTCCAATGGCTTTGTAGACTAAGAATGTGGCAGCGGTCGGGGTGTTGTGAGTTTAATGATATTCTCTCTAAAGGTGAAATGTCCCTCTCCAGCTCCCTTTATCTCCGCGATGATGCGATGAATCAGCAAGCAGGGGAGAGCGAACGCCGGACCGGACTCCTCCAGGGGCGGCTGGCAGGCTTCTCTCGGTTCTCTCCTGGTCGGTTAGCTGTGTGATGCAGCGGTCTGTGAAGAGAGCGGAAAGACAGCCTTGTGGATCAAAAGCCCTGGATGACATACACACACACACACATCCATGTTGTGTGGTTTTCAGTGGGCACTGGCAGAACAGTGACTTCCTGTCAGACCAGGTAATGAACTGACTTCATCAAAATGCTTTCTCTCTCCTTTTACACTGTATGGAGCGAATGAATTAATAAGATAATAAAAAATATATATCCTGCTAAACTACAAAAGGATTCTACCCAAAGTGATATATATAAAGTACATATACAGTGCATGGAAAATATTACAGACATAAACACAGAGTATATGCACCAGTGCTGAGCAGCCATTACATACTCAGAAAGCAGTGCCCAGAATGACTGGGCAATGATTATAAAATTTCCATTTTTAAAATTTGATTTTCCTTATCTGAATGCAAGCATCACCATATTCCTCTGAAACACATGGCAATTTAAGTATGTGGCTCTTTCCCAGCACTTCTCCTCCTTGTTGTTTTATACACAAACTGGAAGAACCATGAACCTGACCCATGGTTTCATTTTCCACTCGGAGGACGCAGCGGTGGTGGCAAGCGGCCATGAGCCCAGCTTATTTCACACATGCTCTGTGTGCGCCTCCCAGTCACAGCAGCAGAGATGCTTCCTGGCGGGAACTACTTTCCTAGCTTACTGTCACTACTCACCACTGATAAATACATAAAACTAAATATGTAACACACACACACACACACACACACACACACACACACACTGGAGTTTGGAAACATATTACCAGCATATGCTTCGAGGGTTACAGGCAGGAATCTTCGGTGCAAAAATGCTGTTGAAGCACAGAAAATGTATAGTAAAAACACATGAAAGGTCTCTGCTAAAAAATATTTTTTAAAAATAATTTTGTTTTTTCTGGGCAAAAGTCTTTTTTCTGGGCAAAGTAATTGTTATGATTCTCCAAAATACAACAAGCTTCCATGTCTTTCAGTATTTTAGAGGGTTTCTTTCCTTCCTTTAAAATGCAGCATCTATAACAGTGTTGATCCAGATCCAGCCAAACAGCACAGTCCTTCAAAGTGACCTTGAAATGGACAGCCTCCATTGGTCTGGACTGGTCCTGCATTTCTGCTTAACTGTGACTCACAAACAGTCATGCAAGTTGTACTTTTTATCTTCTCCCGTCATGGTTTGCTGAGTTAATTTTGGTGGTGGCTGAAACTCTCCAAACTGTGTGTCGAGAGCTGGGAGCAGAATGTGAACTCCTGCATTTGAAAATTTAAGGGCGAGTGTTGACGGCATGTAGGCTGAAAAGGTCTCAGAGAAATGGAAGGAGCTGCCGCCACCGGCGTCAGGGGATTGGCTAACATACGGAGAGTGCCGCTGAGGCGTGATCACATGTGTTTGGCAGTTATGCGCGGGGCTTTGCATGCTGCCGGTCTCACCAGGCTGGGGCATGAGGATTAGCTGATGCTCCACAAGGGGGTAAAGACTGAGGAGAACGCTGCAAACCATGGTCGTTTTCTCTTGTTAAGCTTGTTAAGAAGAAGATTCCTCCTGTCACTCTTGGGGGGGTGGGGTTTGTTGGGGGGCTCGAAGAAGAGTCGATACACAGGGGACAATAGACCAACTCTAACATGCACGCTTGCTCTCTTTCTCTCTTTTGCTCTAATCATCTTTACATTAACATTAAGGCATTTAGCAGACACAATCATTTACAGTGACCTACAAAACTACACTCCGCATCTCTGTCTCTCTTATTTTTCCTCTCCCTCCCTCTGTCTCCCTCTTGTCTATGTCTCTTTCTCTCTCAATTTCTCTTTCCCTCTCTGTCTCCTCCCATCTCTCTCATCTCTCTATTGTTTCTGTTCCTCTCTCTCTCTGTCTCCCTTTCCTCCTCTGTTTTTTGGTGGAGATCTCTCTGGTCCTCTGGTGTAGATGTGTTTCCAGCTCAGCGGCGGCAGTGTAAATAATTTTCCACGCCGACAGTCCCAGATCCGGCTCCTCCTCCACAGCGCAGGTGTGCTGACGGGGCTCGGCGGGACCGGCCAAGCCGCCGGGACGCCACCGAGGCCCTGCCAAAAAGAGAAAAAAAAAAGAAGAAGGGAATCAGCTCCTTTCTCAGATGGAGAAGGAGGGGGAGAGAGAAGGGATTGAGCCTTTTACCACATGTTCTATTCTGACTTTCCAAGCAACTGGGGATTCGTCTGCCCAGAGCTCCCGGCGAAACATTGGCAGGAAAAAGGGCTTCTGCTTTGGTTCAGCAATATGAAAATGAGTCCCCCCCACCCCCCCAATATTATTTTTTGTGGTAATTGCATTCTTGTTGTTCATGGGGGTTGTTTGTTTTCATCACGCTGGAAGTTAACGACCAGAGCTCTCACGGCATATGCTAACGTCAACCTCTGCTGCACGTTGAAACATTACCGCAGACGCAAGCGCTGCTTTCCATGAAGAATGGTCCCAGAGAAACACGGGCTCATGTGAGATTGCATCAAGCAGACAAATGCATGCATGCAATGTGGGGGGAGAGCTGGCTGATGGGGGCTGGTGGGTGGCTGAGGAGATGCAGACGAGGTGACAGCATTGTGGCCCCCCATCCCCCCCCCATTACCCAACGTTTATCAAAAGAACAGGACGTTTTCTTGGCTTTTGCAGCAGGCAGACAGATTGTGGTTGCTCTTCTTTGCGCTGAAAACAAAATTGGAGAAAAAAAACAAAAAATAAAAAAAAAAAAAAAAAGCGATAACTACAGGGGGAAAATAGGAAGGACCAGATGGCTGTCGTAAGGAAAATAAATTCATTGTAGCGTCAGAGAGGTTGGGAATGGAGTGCCTGGGGGAGGGAGAGGGGGGGTCGGGTCGTGGGGTGGTCCGTCACTGTTCGCCCGTGGCAGAAGGTGTCCCCACTGTTTGTGGAGACGCCTCTGAGGGGGTTCAGTGGACAGGGAGAGGGGCAGAGGTGAGTACTCTAGGCCCAGGCTTCTCCACAGGAGCCTTCCGTAGGCCGCAGCTGTGGAGACCTGACCTCCTGTGGCCTCCCCTGGTGCCGACGCGCACGTCCAGACTCTCCGTGAACATTTTGAGCTCTGAGACCCGCACGTCTAAGCTTTCAGGAAGCGAAGAGGCCTCGTAGCCTTGCCAGGGCTGCCAGCAGGGTCAGAACACGACTACTACTACCTCAAACCTTTCAGCTCCACTTAAGTCTGTCTGTCTGCTGTGTCTGTGGATGAAAATTAACACCTTCTGTATGTACTGTAGGGCCAAGTTTCCAGGTTTACGTGTCCCCCTCCACACCCCCAGCATATATTTTCCCTCCAGACCTTTCCAGAAAAACTATGACCCCTGTCTGTTCCTCCTTTCTACCTGTACCAGACGATAATATGAAAACCTGCTCACAAAAATAATTACACGACGCAACGCAAAAATACCAGGATCACAGCTGCAGTGCAGCACTTCCTGCTTCTCAGAGAAATCTCGACAAAAGCCCTTTCAGCCCAAGGTAACGTGAGATGCCCTAAATGGCTGCTGATACTTCAGCACAGCGCCCGCTCCTCCATGATTATAAAAACATTCGTGCCGTTGATTTGTTGCTTGTTTTACCGCTGGGTCTCGTCCCTGATGCATCTCTCGCAGACGTTAATATTTCATATTTATAAATAGGTTAATACGTCCCAGACTGCTCTGGAATAATTCAGAAAGGTTCTTGGAACGGTTTCCATTTCTGTTATTGGCCCGTAAAGGGGAATAGTTATGGGCTCCTCCATCCTGTGTAGCTCTGTGGGAATAAACAAAAGGAACTAAATCTAGACCTTTCCAAACAAAAGCACATTTTATTGGAAAAGAGGAATTTCAGTTATTTAGGGCTCCTGACAGTTGTAGTTCAGTAAAGAAATAGGCCTTTCCAAGGGGTGGTTCATATTGGCTGAATAGGTAATGTTTGTTCTGCCATTTCAGTGTTGCTGTGCAGACACAGTCTTTGATTCAGATATGCCTGCATAATTTAATATCCGATTTGGTTTTCATATTAACTTAGTACGATGCACAGCACTTCACACTTTATTTTGGTACTGAGCAAAGACAAGTATGTCATAAGACAACATAAGTGCTTCCAAAAATGCAAGTAATCTTCATATTTCACTCCCAGTAGAGAGTTTATGTTCTTCTTTAGAAGGAAACGTACGTCTCTGTGCAGAAGGAAAATGACCAATTATTTTATTTTGTGCTTTTTTTAAAATCAGAATAGAGCCCACTCCTTACAACAAAAAGACAGATCAATTTGTGACCAATAAAGATTTACAATGATTATATTCAATAGCCACAAATAATTTGAGAATTAATATAAAAGTTAAAAAAGCACTTTTGCTCAAACACAATAAATATCTCATATCTCAATACCCTGGTTTCCTGGCAGTTTGCTGAAGGCTACACAGGATCCAGCAGACCTGTTGGAAGGACGGTGTGTCTGGTCTGTTTATAGCCACTGGGCTGTCATGTGTGTCGACTGTGTGCTGACTGAGGGAACTCATGGGGTAGTCTGTAGTAGTTCGGGGCTTCTCTCTCAGCAAGCCTGTCCACTCTCCAGTTTCCTCACACTCCCTTTCAGTTTCTCATCATGAGCTTCTTTCCCCAGGTGGGCCATCAAAATATCCTTCTCCCAAATGTAAAATGCAGGTGTGAGAAATACAATTGGATTGTGCATTTAAATATACATTTAAATGCTGCTTGTGCAATGAATAACATTTTCTGCTTTTTTTGGCTTGGGCATCTGTATCAGAAAACAACTGGATTAACTAACCGTAAAATAATGTTTTGATTTACTTTTTTTTATTCCATATAACCAATTGCAAGAAATAAATTATCCAAAAAACAAAGTTTATTGTTCTAATTGTTTAAAAAAATCATACATTAAAGTACATCCACAATATTAACTATAGCTATACATGTGTATTCAGCACATGCATCTAATTAATATTTTAAGAGATTTTTGCTTTTCAAAAAATTAATTCATTCATTTACTTTTCAATGTGATACTGTCCCTATTATGGATTTTAATTAGGAGCACGCTGTTTTCCCACCCTGCAATATCTTCCAAATGGTTTTATTCAGAGAGCTAGAATAAAGAAGATAGCAAGAATGTCTACCTCAACAAACCAGAATGAGTATAAAACAGCATATGCAACCCATGCTGTCAATCTGTGTGTGGGTACAAATCAATCTGTTAGATAAGGTCTGCTTTGATTCAATTGCATATGCCCTTAAACAGACTAAATGTGTTTGTTTGAATACCACACCGTGTCTCTTACAATAAACGTCTTATCACAAGAATGAGGCCTGGCTTGGCCTAAGCTTAGGACTCTCTTCCATTTAAGAACCAAGGACAAAGTACAAAGTACAGATCAGAAGACAACACAAGTACAACTTTCCAAAACGATATGATATGTAACTGCAATATGTCAAGATGAGTCCAGGGGGGTCTTTAATGTGATCATCTTTATCACCCATAAACAGAAAATGTAAGGAGAGGTTTGTTATGATGAACCAAAAAATAAAGAGATTTTGTTTAGTTTGATGAGTGCGAGACTGGGAGGAGGACCATGGTTTTCTCCGAGAGACACTGTGAGAAAGTAAGAGTAGCACATATGGAAGAATGAGAGTGCTCTTCTGTCTCAAATGAAGTGAGAATTCACACTTTGGTGTTCAGAACGTGAAGAACATTGCAGGTTTTTTATTTTATTTTATTATTTTCTTTTTTTTTTATTATAAATGTGTAGCTGGCCTCATTTTTATTTGGATCCTGGAATGGCCTATTTGCTGTACAGCAGCAGCAGAGGTGACTTTGAAAGATAAAGTTTCCCACTGAAAACACAGACTTCAGTCTGAAATGTAATTTTTTAAAATGTAAATGAAAGAGAGGAGATTAAAGGAAGCGTAGACAGACATTAGTCTGCTGGGGAAAAACAATCATTATTATTCTTTTAAGAGACAACGACTTTCATTTTCAAAGCAAAAACATTGACTGAGGAGAATAAACACACTCCCAAAAACATTTTGATAAAAACTGTTTCTGTTTGTTTGTCTCACTGAACTTAATTGTTTCAATGCAATTTCCCTTATCTTCAGAACATAAAGAAAATATTGTATATAGTTATGCGTACCTCAACACACACACATGCACTCACACGTATCTATATATTGAAACAACCAGGGATGCACATACACACAAATACACACAAAATGCTTAGGAACAAAATCAAGAAAATGCACACATATTCATGTATGCATTCACATGCATGCACAAAAACACACAATACATATATTAACATACTGAGTTCATGTTTGGTGGAACAGGCAAAAAAACACAAACACACACAAACACACACACACACATACGTAAGAAGAAGCAGCAAAAAGCTCCGACTTCTGGAGGCATTAGGTGCCAGTGGAATGTCTTAAATAACAGAGATCTTAAATTACAGAAACACCTCTTTTTCTTTCAAAAGTGCTTTTGTTCGGAACGGTGTAGACTTAAATTCTTACCATACAATACTCTTTTTTACAGGTTTAAACTCTTTAAACCATTAAACCTCCCTTTGCACGCAACATGTGCAAAAATGTGTTTTGAATCCAGACAATACATTAACGATATCACGAGAATCCACTAATGTAAAACATCATACCCTTGTACTTTACTCCTTCAAGGGTGAAAACTTAAAAAGGATAGCAAGAGGGACTTTTGATAAATTGAATGCATGCATTCTAAGTCTTGACATTTGTCAATTTTTTTTTTTATTTCAGGGATTCTGTGGACATTGTGGCTGTCTAATATCAATATTTAGACAATGTGTAATTATCATATATATTACAAAATTGATTAATCAGTCTATTTAATGAAACAGCCCCAAAGCTGGGCCCTGGCCTGACTGAGATGATGCCCATGATAGCTGAAACAGAACAGTACCTAGACTCTCTGATTTTGACACTAGTGATTTACAGTCCTCTGAAAGCTGTATATGTATATGCCTCAGGCCTTCAAAAATGAAAATTAATAGCTGGGATCTGTAACCTATTTGGGCTATTTGATTAGCCAGGCCTTGATGTTTCAAAAATGTTGAAACATATGCTTCACCCAGAGATAAATCAAATACACAGCCCACCACTGTTATTGACACTTCTCATGGTTTTAATCAACAGTAACGGCACCAGGGGTATTAGCAATGATGTTAAAAATACATTAGCCTTATCACAGTGTTTGAACCAGCTGGACCAAAAACCATTAATTTTTTTTACATTTCTGTTGATATTTATCAAAAGTAAATGCAACTTCTTTGACTTCCAAAATAACACTGCATACCCTCCACAGCCTCCTGTTTGCATGGCTCCTATCGATGATATGGAGACTTTCATCGCAATATCGACTGATTTACATGACTCTTTGACTCATTAACAGCAAACCACGGTTTAATGGATACCGAAGACTCAAAAACAGTTGAATGTTGAAGAGGGAGATCATGATCATGTTATGACACACACACACACACACACACACACACACACACACACACACACACACACACACACACCTCTGACATGTTTAGCAGTCTGCCACATGCCCGCTGTGGCCTCCATGGCTATTGCATCTGTGTTGGCAGTTCATAGCTCTTGGCCAATGGACTGCAGGACAGTGCCACCCAAGGGCCACCTCCCTGCCGCTGTCGCTGCCACCTCCACCTCCACCGCCAAATCACTGCGCCACTCTCGGGGCCGCAGTTACGCTCCTCTTCTCGCCCGCACACAAACTGTCACCACAGAGAGGGGGTGGAGAGACAGAAACACCCTCCGTGTGGAGCTAAGGCGCGACAGGGCTGAGGCACGGCGCGGTGGGACGGGGACGTGACGTGGGCTCCAGCCTCCGCAGGGCCCCTAATGAGGCTGTTTCTGCTCCTCTCCACGCCGTTTGACAGAAGACGGGAGACAGACTACGGCTAACACTGGCCCCATCACTGTGTCTCTGGGCGTAGGAGAGAGAGGTGGAAAGGGATTAATGGCCAATTAGGACCGCGCGTGTTCCTGCCTTTAAACACTCACACAGACCCAAGGCCCTTGACATCTGTGATTAATGCGCGCATTTAGCCCTACAAAAATAGAATAAGGATCAGAGTGAAATATTATTCTCTTAACTACAGCGGCTCTCTAACCTCAGAAATCAACCTCTTTGAGCACTCTTTACACACTGAAATATGATATTATTTATTGTTGTTGCACCATTCCATACCTGAAAGGGTCACTGCAGGTTCTCAGCTGGAAAAGAAAGTAATGTCTTTCGGTTAATGACCTCATTACCGGTGTGAGAGCGGACACTTGCTTTTATTAGTGCTGTTTAATTATCCGGCAAATCAGGTCTGATCACACAGCAGCAGTGTCAGTTACAGGTGTATATGGTTTTGTCAGCCTGAGTTTCACTTCCGTATATTTACGGTCCTGTCTGTCTGGAAATAAACACCTTGTATATGGTTTTGTCAGAGGCTGAGAGCAGAACACATGTAAGGCCTTTATTAAAAAGGGCAAATCTTTCCACTTCCATTATGTTTACCTAAAAAAATTGGTCAAAAACAGGCAGGTCATTAACTGAATTGACAGAACAAACACAAAGACAGGGTCTATATTTAAAAGAGTTATTATTTCCATTTATTTTTCATTTGGGAAACTATGCATCACTCAGGTCCATACCCTCCCAGAAGAGCTAAAAAGTGTGTTATTTTGCAATATTTGTACATGAAACAACACCTTGGACAGAAAGTTCAAGGTCAGTTAGCCCCGAGTTTACGGTCCTGTCTGTCTGGAAATAAGGTGTATATGGTTTTGTCAGCGCAGAACACATGTAAGGCCTTAGTCTTTCCACTTCCATTATGTTTACCTAAAAAAATTGGTCAATATTTCTGGTCAACAATTGTCTATATTTAAAGAGTTATTATTTCCATTTATTTTTCATTTGGGGAAACTATGCATCACTCAGCGAAGAGCTAAAAAGTGTGTTATTTTGCAATATTTGTACATGAAACAACACCTTGCAGAAAGTTCAAGGTCAGTTAGACTCCATCACAGGGACAGGGTTCACAGCACATATCTTTGGAGATGCAGTTAGCAGATATTTTGATGCTGAGAGCACCTGCCTTTGGGTCTCTGACAAAACAGCAGCCTGCCACACTTTAAACACTAATTATTTAATCTTTTTTTTATTTTATCTCAGGGTGAAATCATAACATCACTTCCACTCCTGAAAGGCAAACAAAAAAAAAATACATATTTAGCCAGCGGATATGAGTCATTGTCAGACCCCTCTCTGAATCAAAGGCTAATTTTGCTGATCTGCACGGCTGATTTCTCTAGATGTTTCTAAAATGAGCTCCACTTTCATTAGCTTGGCCAGCACATTGCTTTTTTTTCGCATCCTGAAACATGCGGGAGCATTTGAATGCTTGCAGTGAGGAGCACACATTCTGCCATGATGCACAGGCTCTTTCAAAGACCGTCA
Source organism: Albula goreensis (assembly GCA_022829145.1). Classification (NCBI taxonomy): domain Eukaryota; kingdom Metazoa; phylum Chordata; class Actinopteri; order Albuliformes; family Albulidae; genus Albula; species Albula goreensis. The sequence goes on along the minus strand of CM040741.1, from coordinate 7,869,942 downwards.
CGGGTTTTCCCGTAATGAAGTTTTAATGACTTTCCTTTCCAGTCTTAATACAACAAACCTTAAAAACTTATAAACCCAACTCTCTGCAGAATCCGCAGGCTGCCTTACCCACGTTTTGTTTCAGACTTGTAAAATACAGCCAGAAGCAATATTTATTTAAGAAATAAAACCATGTACCCCAGAATAGAATTGCTTGAATACTCCCTTAGAGTATGCACAGGGACTGTGACGGTGACATTTTCTTACAGTGATTAAATTTGGCACTATTGAAGGAACAGCTTATTGAAGAAGCTATACTTTCTATAGAGAGATGGACATTTGAAACTACTCACCAAATATGGGCCATGTAAATATGAACAAATAAAATGATCAATAATACACCATACTACAACTGCGTCATAGTAAACTCTTGCTTAAAAGGAGTTACGTTAATGTTGGCTAATCAAATTAACCCTATGTTGTTGATATTATACCTACTATCAAACTGAATTGCCTACAGAGTTAATTCAGTATGATAGGGTTAAGTGTAGGGTTAACATAGGGGCCAAGTCACACTTCTGGCCTGTCCACCCACCGACATAAAAGTCAGAAGTATCAGTGTTAAGGTTTCAGTATTGAATCATGCCTCTTAGAATATATTTCATTCTAACACAGTCCAAATGGCAGTTAATGAAACTGTTGAGGAGGGTTTTGGAATGGAAGGACATCAGAAAATAGTCTTATTCAGACACAAAACTCTGAATGTCAATTTTTGGACGTGGATCATTGTGCAATACAATTTCCAAACTTCTGGATGTAATATGTACCTGAAAGACATGAGGATGAGTCAAGTAGGTCTTTAAGGGGATATACAGTCATGGGTTTGGTTCTAGCTCCATATACTGCCTCCAAATGACTCATTCTCACAAAGGATGGGCATTCAATTCTATTATTTTCACTTTCTCAATGCAATTTTAAAGCAGAACCTTGAGTGATTGCAGCCTATCAACAGACTTCCATTCATTTTGAAATGGGGTTTTTTGCAACCTTTGTGTCAGACTTCAATGATCAAACGTAATGGAAAACCTGTCAACTTAAAGACTATTCCTCAAGGAAATGAAATTAATGAGTAACCTTCATTTTTTGAATGAATTCAAACCTTCACGATAACAAGGATGTTCTATGCTTCTGATTCATGATATGGGTGATTATTACTGTAACCTGCTTTTGTCCTTTGTGCAGGAGTGTGGCGAGGCCTATCCACTCGCCTCTGATACCCCACTGTAACTGAGGAGTTGACTTCTCACCCGGAGCTGAAATGGAGACGATGACACAAGAAATCTGACCTACTGTCATCTCCGAAATCTGGCTCCGGGCCCCTCCTGGCTCCCTCCCCTCCTCCACCACTCTCACTCTCCCCTCCTCTGTAGTGCCCGTCAGCTGGAGCAGGAGACCTTGGAGATTCGGTTCCAAGGACACGGCACTATCGATCTGCGCAGCATCGACGGAGACGGTCAATTTCAAGGCAGCAGACAGATTAGCCCGCGAGCGATCTGAAAAGGAGTTTTGACTCGTCTGCAGGTCTGCGCCACAAGGGGTAATTGATCTTCTGATTTGACGGCTACCGAAAAGTACAATAGCGCTTGTCTGATGATGAGTGGCATGGCTTCGGAAAAAAATGGTCCATTTGGAACCTCTCTCCTCCAGATGGGATAGTACATAACATTGTACATTTGTCAGTGGCAATAGTAACTTAGTGCAGCATGTAGAGGAGTGTTAAACATGAGTGATGGAATCAGTGTAACCGAAACTGTGCTTTGTCACAAGCTTTGTGTCCCAGCTTGAATATTTAGAATGTTTGTTTTTCCCCACTTCATATGCAACCATTATCAAAATGATCATAATCAAGAATTCAGTTGTCAAACATAATGTAAACATCTGACATTAATCATTAACATTATGCAATAATAATTTTTTGGTTTAATCTTGACCTAATTCACACTGTCGAATGAACAGAGATGGAAGACTGCAAGAGATACCATAAGCGATTCTCTTTATAAAGAAAGGAAGGAAGGAATAATGTTTCATCATTAACATAATTTAATTTCACAGTCATTAGCATTAGCAAGATCATCAAGTTTGCCATTGAAAGACTATGCAGGGAACCAGCACCTGTGAACGAAAGAAAATGCAGATTGAAATTAATATAATATTACCCGAACAGACCCTAATATACACTTTACAAGAGAGCTGACTGCATACATATTAGTACAGTACAGCTTCTCTAAACATCCAGACAAGATAAAATAACTGTGAACTGCAGAGCACCCGGCTCATTAAGAACAAAGACAAACCATCTACAAATGGAGACAATTCAGTTATAATGGGACAATTGAGCAACAAAAAACATTAGACTGACTGTCTTTATTAATTCATTTCCTTTTACAGTGATGCAGTGAGTCGGGCTTTGCCTGTAACAGATTTTAAGATGGATAATTGGGACTATTACAACGGATATGTCATTCATGGCATATAGCACGCTGTCTAGCCACTATTTCTGCTAAGTCGTAGGCTTGTAAACAGTTCAGACAGATGGATGAGGAGAGTAAAAATACCGTTTCAGACGGATGTCTGACCCCATCCCCTGCCTCCCGCGGCGCTGTAGCTGGGGGTGTAATTCTATTTGGAGGCTCCTGGCAGGAACAGAACGGCTGAACAGGAAGCGTGTCACGGCCCGTCACATTTCCCCCCTGATCTCAGAGCTGTCAACGGGTGAGAGAAACAGCAGCACTAGGGTCGGGCCAATCCACAGATGCCTGATCTGGGATCAGTCTCCAATGACCGCCCCCGCATGCTGGCTGTCACTGATTTTGAAGATGAGTGGCGGAGGGGGCTCCAGGTTCACTGCAGATCCATCCCCACCCACACCCCGCCCCTCCAACCCTCCACCCCTACACCCGCCCTTCCCCCCCGCACCTCCACACCTCCACCCCCCCACCCCTCTGCCCTCACTTGTCTGAGATCTGCTCTCCTTTTTCCTTCTTCTTCGAGGAGTTTCTCTCTTTTTTGACAGCAGGGGAAAAAAGCCCTGTTCTTCTTCTGTGGTTTTATTTCTTTAAAGAAATACAGAGTAAAACTCAAAGATTTTGCCTTGCAAATTAAGAAATTTGCCCTCTCCTGGAAGAAAAAAAAAAACCACAGCGGCCCCCGCTCCTCTCCCCATCATGCACACACAGCTAATGCGAAGATGGCTCAGGATCCTTCCAAGAACATCTTGACTCTCTTGCTCTCAGCTGTTTGATGTTATGTTGTCCTTCAAGTGGAAATGACACTCATTGGATTCAGTATAAACAGAGCATAAATTCTGATAAATATTTCAGGCTGAGAGAAGAAGTAAGTTTATGAGAAATGCAATTCCCTTTAATATGGTATTTGGCAATAAATATTTGGAAATTGTAACATTACACTATATCAATGTAGTTATGAATGCTTTACAATCACCATTCATCAAGTTTTTAATCTGTCTTATTGTCATACTATTGTGTATCCACAATTTTAGCTGGCTGGACTTCAGCAGGCTGTTTTTAATTTTTCTGAAACACAAATCCTTTTCTCTGCACTGCCTGAACCTGCTGGCCTTCATTTATTACGGAGTTTTGAACAAAAGTTAATGTCAGAGGGGTCTTTCCAAGTCTTCTTGTTCTCTAATATTTCATTTGTAACAACTACGTCATCACTGAAAATGCCTGAAACTCCTGTCTGCGACCTCATTTAAAACCCTTAATTGCAGGCAAACTTTCGAAACGTTTGCCTGGGCCTTTGTTCCTGAAGTGCCTCAAATAGGGGTACGGATCCAGGATCAGTTTTCCACTGTCCCTGTCCAATTCCCTATTCAAAGGCTAAGGTGATGCTAGACCAGCCCTCCTAATCTCTGACACTCTGTGTGCCCAGAGCTAAAAAAAATTTTAATTGGTAATGGTGCTCACCTGGAATGCAGATGGGGCCTTACAGTCTCAGGCTCAGTGGAATATTCCATAATGCTACAGTGGAGTTCACAGAAACAGTAGCCACGACAAGAACACCATTGCGGTTGGGCCCCTGAGCAAGGCTCTTAACCCCACATGTCTCCCAGGGGGATTGGCCCCTGGTTAGCATAATCAACTGTAAGGCGCTTTGGATAAAAGTGTCTGCTTAATGACTGTAATGTAATGTAATGGCCTCATTCAGGAGTCATCCACCCAGAGCTTTTCTGCTGACCTCAGGTTCTCTGGCTACATCAGTTCCTATCACTGATGTGCTAGGTGCCTATGGGCTTCCAGGCTGCTAGTGGTTGTCAGTGAAAGACATGCCTTTCCTCCGGTTAGAGCTAGCATAACATATGAACAAAACACTGGCTCTTCTGTAGGATGTGGAATAGGCGCTTGTTCTCCTTTGGTACTATACATGGCATTTAGGGTTTAAAGTGGTCACTGACTCTCCTGTAGTGCTTTATGCGGGGTATAAGGGTATAACATAGTTGCCGGGTGAACGGTTATTGCTTTTGAGGAGCTTACCAATGCCAGTGCTTCTGTACAGTTAAATATTGGTCTGTGTCTGGTATTCTACTGTCTGTACCTGATATAGCTGTAGTGTGATGTCAGAGAATGAACCTGTCTGAGTACTGATGACCCACAATGCACTGTGTTTCCCAGTCCCTTGGAAGAGGAGTGTAGGCATGAGCTCTACCAGTTTCACCATGTTCTCCTTCCTGGTGTTTGTAGAGGGCAACAGGCCCTCTTTTGGTACAGCCACACTGTGTTTTTTGTCAGAAAGCAGAGAGAGAAATTTGCGCTTTAAAAATCCATCCACGACAGCAGAAAAACTACACTTTAGATCAGATTGTGTGAAATGAATTTCGGCCTCAGGGCAAAAACAAAAAAAAAGAAAAGGTGTCCTTTGATCTTGATATATGTGAGGTTATGTAGATTTCCCAAGAGCAAATAATTTTGTTCTCAGATATTGTTATGGAAATGAGTGGCAGTAATGGGTTCCAGACTCACAGCGGTTGGTTTGGTAGAGACTGGTGAAAGTAATCAGTAGTGATGTGGGAAGGCCTTATCCAGCCCCTATTGAGCCGTGTGCAGGGAGCAGGGTGTTGAGAACAATGCCCTGCACACTCGTCCCATTGTGCCAAAGCAGTCCAAAGGCACGGCCAGTGTCAAAGCTCCCATAAAGAAATCATTGATCCGAGATGCAAAAACAGCCTAGCAACCATCTAGATAAAGCTCGGCAGCCGCCTATTGTCCCCGGCTGATGTTACACTTGTAATATTGTTATTGTCATTTTTTATCATTCATAATTCATATGACTGAAGGGGGAAAGTATCGTATTGATACGACAGTAAACTTGAATTTAGATTAAAATTTAAACCTCTCCTCGTGGTGTGGAATACCTTATTCACACTCACGCATATACACACTTTCTCATTCTCTTTCATGCACAGACTCTCTTTCTCATTATCCCCTGTTCTCTCTTGTACACACATAAGCACAAATGCATGAAAGCACACTCCTCTGTCTTTCTCTGTCCTTTACAGTCAGTTTCAGGGACGTAGAGGACTTTCCCAGTAATCCATTTCAGTAAGATGCAATTACATATCTATGTGTGTGTTATAACAGCGCTATTACATTGACCATGCTTAGATTCTGCAGAGGGGGCACCTCCTATAGTGAAATTTGGTACATTAAAGTACTGTATGGACATATCCCTTACTCCCATTTACTGAAGCAGGAGGGTATCTGCTCAAAGGCACCCTGCCAGAACCCTATCAGCTTCCATTGCACTACAATGCCTCTGTCATTATCGGCTTTGTCAGGCCTGGACGACTCCAGATTAGTAAAGGGTCTTCCATTGGGCCATGGGGTTGGGGTGACTCATGTGATGCATGAAGAAAAAACACATTTTTGGTTTCTTTGGGCTGCAGAATGAAAGATTCAGGAGATGAGAATGAAGCTTGTCAATGTTCTCAGGCTTTCCAAACTGGCAGGAAGAAAAGAGGAGAGAACACATTACATGAACATTTACACTGACATTCACACCAATTAAATTAGGGTAAACATTATTTTACATGTACTGTTTACAGTGTGTACTGTCAAATGTTTGGCACCATTTAACATTAAGTTGTCATTAACCTACTCTGTAAAAACATGGAACCAAATTCACTGTATAACCCATAATCATCTGTCTTAACACTGAACATTTTTCTGTGTATATTCAGTTGTTTTGGCATATGCTATAAACATTTTAACACATGTCAGGCTGCATTTTAACAAGGGTTTTGTTCACAGAAATGCACTCACTCATTAAGTGGGTCTTGGGCTCAGACATTTTGTGAACAACACTTCAACCCTGCAGCTTTCAACTGCCTTTCAGCAAGTAGGCAATAAAATACATGAGCATTATTTCCCCATACTGTATTAAATTGCTTATTTATATGATTTGAAAAGAGTATATAAATACATTACCACTACTTTTAGTAGGGCCTGTTTTTATAATAGTTAACAGAGTGGCAGAGGTTGGCAAACAATTGACTCTTGAATGAATGTGTGCTCTTATTGTCACATTGATGTTTAAAATAATTTAGCCACAACTTACCAAAAGTGGTACATGAACCAACAGTGTGAAGCTCCAATATTACTGTCCATTAAGTTGTCAAATGAAACACACAGGTAAGAACATGAACGTTGCTCCTGCTATAGGGGTATTTCTGATTTAAGAGGTGCCAGATGTTAACCATTCTCTTGGTTCAAATTCATACATTTTTATTTTTTATTGTTTTTGAGCCATCAGTGAATGTGGAAAACAAATTGGTATAGTGCTACAGTATATACAGTCCCTGTACACTCATTACTGATATTCTCAAGCGTGTTTTTAAGATGATAAATCTGTTTCTAGCCTGGGGGCTACTGGTTTGAATCCAGGCTGTCATTTACAGAGACAGAGTTGAGATGAAGCTTTGTCTCATGATGCGTAATGGATTAAAACAGAGCTGAGTCACAGCTGCAAAGCAGCAAGTGGGTTGGTGATGCCACGGCAACCCCCTCAGCCTTCCCACAATTACCCTGTCACGTTGCCAGGCCAACCCCTGGATTCAATTAAAACTGACAAGTCATCTTAATGAAGTGTTATTCAATTTAAAAATCCCTTTCTCTGACCAGTACAGTGCTCCTTTTCGACAAAGTGACTTGTTTCCCTTTTAAGAATGCTCAGAAGTTTTGAGTTTTTATTGCAGTCATCAAGGTAAGCCATTGGTCATATTCTCAGAGGCTGGCTTGTGGAAGTGTCTTGGTATAAACCACTGTCTTGTGCTCAGACCTGTCTTCATTTAATTAAAATGATTGATTATAAAATATTGATTTTAATATTGCAGCATATTACCTTGAACTGCACTGCTTTCAGAGGCTTATAACACAGAGATATACTCTGAACAGCTCGTGCAAATCAATCTTCAGTCTCTGTCATATCAACGTTAAAAATATATGCGTATTAATGTTTTCTTCTTTTCGTTTTAGATGACGTTTGACACGTCTGACAGAAACATTTGATGCCTCAGCTACAAAGCCACATTCCCACTGAATTTATCCATATTAATCTTATTTATCTTTTCCAGGGAAACATGAAGTGTCAGCAGAATTTTCTTTTCACTATTTGCCCGTATAAACACAAGAGCGGTCTGGGAGGGGGGTTTTCACGTTGAGGTGTGCCCCACAACACAGCTCAACCAATCTGGTTTCTGTTTCAGCAAATCAGCATGAGAGGCCATTATGACATAAACCACTTATGTCATAATTCAAACTGTGCTGACAGTCACCCCCTGCCACCACCCTGGCCATGTTTACTCCCACTTGTCTCCTGTCATTATAAATGACAAATATAGAGGAATAATGCCTCCTGACAGACCTGCTGCCATAACCTTGGTACTCCATTCACCTCCTCCGTCACTAATGCTTACTGGGCCAATGAAACATGGATTACGAGGCCTGCTGTCCCTCCACCCAGACTACCAAAGTGTCAGGGCATTCCACTACATCCATTATTAATGAGATACTACAGTGGGTCAGGTGGCCTACCTGTTCAGAGCAGAGGCAGGGGTCACAGCTTACTCTGTCCCTTGGTCCCTCTGCCCCAGAATATAGAGTTCCATGCTTCTGTCGTCAAGTGACAAGCCGTTTTCCTGTCCAGTCGCTTTCTCTTTTCTCCAGCGCCAGAAATCTTTTTTTTTTTTCTTGTATTCACTGTGCTTCTTCTTGGACTGCATGTCACTGTGGTGACAAGTGCAGGATTCTATACTTATGGGACCTGAGAAGGCCACTCCACACTTGACAACAGACATGATGGATTTGCTTTTGAAGTTCATCTTTGGTTGCCAATCAAGTTATTATTATTTCCACCATGGTTGACATTGTTGTGCAGTGGACATTAGTGGCTGCTTGTTTTTATTTGTGTCAGTGGGTGTATGATTTTTGAAGAGCAAATCATATATATAGTGCCTTGTTTTGAGTGATATAAACAGGTGTCACACTCATGCCATTTTCACTGCGGATAAACAGGTGAGGTGTATTTTGGTGCAGTCGCATGATTCATTCCCTGTAAGTCACTGTGCCAGTGATCACTTTTTCCAATTCATGTGATGGGGATTGCATTTCTCATTCATTTTTGCTTCCCTGTGACAGAGATTGCGACAGAGATTGCAATGAAGACCCTGTGGCAGTCCCTTTATAGAGGGCGCTATATTAGGCAACATTTGATTGGTTGGCAGGAGGGATAGCATAAGTGCACACATATTTATATTGATCTGTCAGTCTCGTCATGGCCTGCCCCAACCCCTGGTCTCATTTTAGCTTCCATTGTAAGTCTTGTTTTAAGGGGTGGCTGTGATGGAGGCTGTAAAAGGTATATGGCGTGACGCCCAAGTTGCACAGTTATGCAGTGTAATAGTCTTTGAATGTGAGGCCACTATGTGTTCGGTTTTCTCTGACATGGATTTGCCAGTTTCTAAAAAATGTTTTTTGAATTAGAGTGCCTTGGAACTAATATTGCATGAGCATTTGATGAGATGGGAATCGAGGTCCTTAGGCTCACTCTGTACTTCTAAATTCATAACTACCTGAGTTCCTTTGTTGGCCCACTTGTTTTGCTTTGTTTAAATTGCTCATTGTACTCTGTTGAGCATACCCGTGTGTGTGTGTGTGTGTTTGACAAGCTGAGAATATATTTGTGTGGTTATGTGCTTGCTTGTGTGTGAAAATACATGTGTCTGTGTGCATGTGTGTGTGAGACACCAGTACAGGTGGTGTCAGAGCAGAACCTCACCTGAGAGTAGGAATGGGTAGATCTGTATACAGATTATACCCACCTAAACGTCTGGGAATGAGCATAACCTCCTTTAATTAATGGTCTTATTACTATTATTACATGTAGAATTTGAAGTTCCAGTATACCTGCTCCCTCAGGTACTGCAATACCGCTGCAGTCTGTAACTCCTTCATGTGGGGAGTCCCTTTCATCTGGACAGGCGTTGACTACAATTCATTGGCATCAATAAAAAGACCCAGAAAGTCTATCTCCAGAAAGACAACTTTTCAACCAATTAGCCAAAAAAAGCTGTTTTGTTATAACATTGTATTTGGCAGATTTTTGTCACATGTTTTGAATATGTTTTATCATTCATCTAAACATGAAAAATTAGCAGTAGACAGCCGATCATGTAGGCTTTCTGATCATGTAGCAAACTTAAAAATGGCAGAAACGGAGAGAGGAAAATAAAAAGGTTTTTTGATGCTGACATGATACACTCTCAGAGCGATCTTTACCTGGGTAGCCGGAAATAACAGATGGATGAGGAGGTTCAAAGCACACTGAGTTTATTGGCTTTTAGCAGATTTAATGAACCAGGATAAGAATGATGCTTCAACATCTACAGCATCTTCCTCAGTGACAAACCATTCCTGTTCGCACACAGATAGTAATGTAAGTCAACCCTATTATATAGCGTGATTAACCTGGATTGATTCGATCTAGCTGCAGTTTGCTCCCAATTTCGGTAAAATAATGAGCAGGTTGACTTTTCCATCGCTTCCTTTGTTTAAGAACCCTAAGAATTCTGTGTCAACTTGATTAACTAAGCCTTCAGAACTATGACCTTGAGTGAAAATTTTGGATTTCTTTTAATATACATCTATCGTCTTGAACGGAAACCAATTTTAAGACTCATATGATTCGAATAATTTATTAATCATTATGATTCCCTCAATCAAATGCTTGCGTTTATGCATACACGATTTGAGAATCATCTTTTCAGCATGACTTATTTTTAATGCAGGCCGTTCTTGCCAATTTAACCTCCAAAATCCCTCACCAGCAATTTTGCCTTTAAAGTAAAAAAATAAAAACCTTAATTTTGCATGCTCTGCTAAAACGCTAAAATAATCTAGACAATCTTCTTTCATAAAACTTCACTTTAAAAAAATGCCAATGCCTGCAAGCTTGTACTTCACAGAGTAAGATTGGACGATTTGGGGAGGGAATGGCTATAGTTTTGTTGCCATTCCCTCCCCAAAAAGAAAATCACAAAGAAAGAACTTGTGTGGCTTTGTGGGTACAAGGCTGCCACACAAGTTCTTTCTTTTGGACACAAACACACACACACACACACACACCCACACACACACACACACACACACACACACACACACACACGCACGCACACACACACACACACACACAGCATGAAGGCAGTTTTTTTTCTGGATAGCAGTAAATTTACGGTTCACTCAGGAGATCAGGAAACACTGTTGACCATCAAACCTCCTGTCCATATACCGTCTGTCTCATTTAACAGGTTCGAAGGACAACTATAAAGTAAAGGCATGACTACATATGCTTTACACTATATGTGAAAAATATTGATTCTAAATTATATGGAATCTTCCAAATCACAGGGGTTCAATTAACAAATACTAGTTTGTTTCTGATTGCACATGTAGTCGTTTTCCTTGTTAAATTTGCTTCAGCGTAAATACACTGTGAAACAGATAATGTCAGTCCTGCAGGATAAATACTTGGTGTGTAGAGGTTATATGAGTACTTCAGGGGAAATATATGTTGGAGCCTGGGGGTGTCAGTACTGAAGGATAAGGAAACCGTGGAAACACATTGACGGTAATTCAAGACAGACAGACTGTTTACCAGGGTTGTCAGTTCTACAGGACAAAATATACACAATGAACACAGGTTTATGGCACTGCAGGGTAGACAGGAGCTTTGTGATACCAGAGTTTTCTGTTGGTTTGAATATGAGATTGTTCTGCTCTAGGCTGAATTGAGTTATGACTACATACATATAGAGCGTTGTAATAGCTGAACCACACTGTATTTATTTCCATAAAATTCATCAATTCATTTATTCATTCATTTTTTTTATTTTCATTGCCATTCATTTATTCTCATCCCATTGTCTTTGCTGGAGAAGAAAATACAGATTTATGAATAAAATGATAAACCTGTCATCTTTAGTCAGTTCACCTCCCAGTATTTGATAATAATGTAATGTAATGAATTGATGAAAAATTTAATGAATACTGTTCATCCACAGTAGTGGAACAAAGCTAAGGATCTGAACCGCCGACAAGGTTTTTTTTTTTAAATTTATTCCACCTGAATCCTTGGTTTGCCAATTAAATCAATTACCTGTCCTTGCTTCTACTCCCTGGTGCTGCACAGGCACCTGTACAATCCATACTGCTACCAGTGTAACCTTTAATATTATAGAGATACTATACCTGTGTAATGCTTACTGCTACCTGTGTAACCTTTAGTATTATTGAGATACTATACCTGTGTAATGCTTACTGCTACCTGTGTAACCTTTAATATTATAGAGATACTATACCTGTGTAATGCTTACTGCTACCTGTGTAACCTTTAATATTATAGAGATACTATATCTGTGTAATGCTTAATGCTACCTGTGTAACCTTTAATATTATACAAATATTATACCAGTGCAATCCCTGATATAAGTGAATTTCAGGTGTTAAGTAGCTGCAGAGATAATACCAGTAGCCTTTTATAGCCTTCTTTTTGTCCAGTGGTGTGTTTGGTGTTTGATTTGGAGTTTTCTCTTGCCAGGTAGCCTGTTGTTCTTTAATAACAATATAATGCAAAGTGCCACGGCTACTTGTGTAATCCCTTAATAAATAGCTACCTGCATAGTCTTGACGATTCAAAGCTACCTGTTTAATCTCCAAGAAGACATAGCTACCTGTGTAATGTCTGATGACACACAGCTACCTGTTGATATTCAATCCTGTTATGTAATGTAGGTACATGTTTAATATCTGGCAGACTGGAATATTGCAGCTTGGAACAAGCATCCAGTGCATCAGCCCTGCTGCTTATGATTAGAAAACAGCTGATCTTGCAGTTTATGATGATGTTCCTTGATAATGTTCACACAATGGCCACACATATACACAACATAAAGAGGTCAGACGTATGTGAAATTTAATTCAACAGCTCAGCATTTTAGTGCTTTTTCAAATTCATAACGCACAGGTGTCACTCTCTGCGGCTGCTCTGGGCATGTGGTACATCCAGCGCACGGTGACAACATCAATCAGTGCCGTGCGCCTCCTGACAGAACATGACCACACCGAGCAGGACGGGGGGGGCGGATTGGTAGGGGGTTGGGGGGATGGGGACTTGGGGGGGGGGGGAGGGTGTGGACGCCACTGCAAAAAGCCTCCAGGGATGTGTGTGTGTGTGTGTGTTGGGGGGGTGGTTCAAGATTCTGTTTCCCGTCAGGTGACACTCGGCTGAGTTCCATCACCACCTCTGCACTCTCCAGCTAACCTTGGCGGCGGCAAATGTCATGAGACCGTATCGATTTCACCCATGAGACGCGGACACTGTGATTGGCTAAGGCGGGGTGGGGAAGGAACCTGCTGGAAAAATGAAAAAGAGCTACAGGTGTCCTGTTATGGAGTGAAAATACTGTAATACAGGAGGCACCTTAATGTGTCTATGACACCACAAATGACAGTGGACTCAATATGTGGACACATGGTCCAATTCTAGACTATGACTCTATGTATGAAATTAATGATAGAAATATCTTCAATGGCGGAGCACCCCTGAAATTTCCCCAATCCCAACATATAAGGAGAACCATGAAGCTTTCTGCTACCCGGCTGCGTAGGGTCCTGTGTTTTATTAACTCATATTATCTCCTCATAATTCTCATTTACGCAGCTTCTCCATCATCTTGTGCAGCTGGTTTATATGGCGACTGTGTACATAATTATGCTTCTCTAACCCAAAGTAAAATTGACACTAGAGAGATGAATAGAGTAATAACGTTTTGCATCATATTATAACGCCTCTGTATGCCAAAGCGGGCTACTATTTAGATTAACTCAGTTTGTCTTTTTTTTATTAAAATGGGGCTAAAAGTAACCATGAGGTGAGTCAGACTTCGCGAGCCCCAAAATTAGTGGTGCTACCGTGTGTTATCTCTGAGTCACACATTAGCAGCAGCTGTGGTTTTTCTCGGTAGGAAGCGAAGCCTTTTGATTGGCTCTTAGGAGTCTGGCTTCAGCAGCCCATGACATCAGGGGCCACAGAGGAGTCTGCTAAAGGGTCCAGTCAAGAATCCAGTCATTTCCCATGCCGTAAACAGACACCACCTCCTCCATGGAATCCATCAGGCTTTTACCCCCTCCAGCCTGCAACTCGGTTAGCCACAGACGCCCCCCCCAAATCTACCCCACCTTCCAGTTCTCTGTCCACCCTCCCCAACTCATCTACCTCACCCGTCTTCACTTCACTCCATGCCTCTTCTATCCTGCCCCTGCTCTCGCTTCTCTTCTCTCTGTGCCTCTTGTCTTCGATCCTCTCCCTCTCTTCCTTTCTTCTTTCCTGTTCCGCTCTCATCCCTCTCATCCTCCTCTCCATGGCCCTGTTCTCTCTGTTTTCCTTTCTCCTTCTCTCCTCTCTCTGTGCCTCTCCTTTCGGCTCCTCTCTTTCTCTCTTTTCTCTACATACTGCTCATCATTTCACTCATCTACACCGTCAATGGGCCAAGCCGTTCGTCTGCAAACACAAATTCTGTTTCCCTCTCTCTCGCCTCTGCTTGTGTCAACGTGTCCCGTTCCCTGACAACCAGTGCCAAGGAAGCCAAAATGCATAACATTGAGGGTTGTTATTTTATCATTTTATTATTCTATTTTGGAGTAAGTTTTTCTCCAGACTTTTTCAGGATTCAGCATTTCCACAGAGCTGTAATAGAAAGCCTTGGGTTTTCGAGTGGTATTCTCAGTCCTTCCTTTTCTTACTCGTCCCAGGGGAATCTCCCATTTCCTGAATTAAATATGACTGTTTTTTATTATGGGGATGATTACCACACGCTTCCCAAACCCCATTCAAACACACACGGCAAACATTAGCATTTAGATCTGCGCACAGTACGCTCGTGTTCCCGTTTGATGTTAGTTCCTGTCAGTGCAAGCAGAAAGTGAAACATGCCCATTCTGCATCCTGCTGTTTTTTTAATCCTCTATCACAGCCTCCACCAGGATTAATAATATGAATACTACCCATACATTCATAATTAATAAGCATGAGCAATAGTGTATAAAGATGGGAAACAGGTTTTAGGTACCTCCTAACCAGGAAGGTTCAGGTTTACAGTGTTAAATGCAGGTGTCCCTTTAGAAAGACTCACCTTGAATCAGTTTAGTATGCAATGGTACAATATCCAGCTACATAAATGGATAATGCAGACAAATGCAAACCGCACAGAGCAAGTAACCGCTAAGCAGATGTGAAATGTCATGTAGTATGCATTTGCTTCATGCAGATGAAAAGTTATTTCTGTATTCCTCTGAGGAAAATAACCCACCGCCATGTAGTTATGAAAAATAGATCAGATCTTTTTTTTTTTATTCAACTCAGGGGGCCCCAAAACATCTTTAAATGCATTTTCATACTTTTCCATTGATCAGGCCACTTGTTTGTCTTCTCTCCACTGAAAAGAGGGAACTCTGCTGAGACCAGGGGCAGAAGGGGTGCGTTCAGGGGCGTCACCAGACCCTATTTGCTGGGGCACGTGCCCCAGTAATAATTTGTTGTGCCCCAGTAAATGATCATGAAAAATAACTAGTTTTTAAAAATGTATCGTAAATTGCAAGTGTGAGGATGTGGGCACTGGGGGCTGTGCCCCAGTAGTGCCAAAAGTTTAGCAACATCCCTGGTTGTGTTGTGATTGCAAATGCATCACGTTGTGTTAGGAGTGGGTGCTCAATCTCTAAGTAAATTAAGCAGACTTCAAGCATCCTAATGCAGCAATCAGAAGCAAGGTCTTGCCATTTGTGAATAAGACTAGGGTTGTGACTGGTGGGTAGATTTTAGGTTAATTGAAGGGGGTAGATTGAGGGGGTTTTGAACAGAGCTGGCTGTAGGCCTTAGCAGATCCATGGTCATGTTAGCCATAACCCTCCCTGCAAGCCAGGGTGAAGAAAAACCAGTGCACAACACAGTGAATCAGGCCAACCAATCAGACAAGAGGAGCTACAATCAAAGCTAATGAGGTGAAAGCCAAGTTTTGTCACAAAGCAACTGCAGGGTTTTTTTTTCTCACCCACAATCCTCCACTCTCAGTATCTCAGCCGCTGGGAAGAATAGTAAATGGGCCAATAGGAAACTGAAGCAGTCAGTAGAGCAGCTTGCTTCTGTGTGGCCAGAATGGGTGAAAAATGAAAAAGAAAACACAGTTCAGACAGGGCTAACATACCAGCTGCTGCTTAAATGTGGAAGGAAAAACACTACAGAACTCTTAAGTAAGAGCAGCACACTTCGCTGTCCTGCTGGGCTTGTACTGCAAGATAGCCACTGCTTTACGGACCACATCTGTGACTGGGTGGGAGTCGGTCTCCCTGCTTCACAGTTTGGCTTGTATTTCCAATGAAAAACAGAGAGAGGCACCACTGTGCATTCCAATGTTTTTTAAGGTATTCTTTCAAAACTCATATCAAGGTTAAACTACAAAGCAAGAAGACTGAAGAGATGTAATAGATTGAGTAAAGTATCGAGTTTTTGAAATAAAAAACACGCCTAATCAGATTTCTAGTGACAAAACACCTTCCTCTACATCAACATGGTTTAGCAACATACATTTGACCCTTGGCCTTCCATAAGCAACTAAGCAACTAGTTCCATTGATTCAGTTTACTGGTTTGAATTGATCGATGTACTCAATGCATATTAAAGAAGATTTAGAGGCGTCTGGGGGGTTAAAAGATTGAGTGGGTGTGGGGAGGCAATAACCTCACCCCCACCATCAATGAAAAGGTCAAGAGGTCTTATTGCAAACAATGGCAGAAAGTGATGATATCAGCAAAAGAGTGTGTATGCAATGTAAATGTAGCAAATTTCTTCTGAATGCTGAGTTCGCCAGGGCCCCTCTGAGACAAAAGAAAAATCTAAAGTCAGAGAGTTCTGACCCCTCCACCCTGTATGACGAACCTCCTAAAGGGTCTGTTGGCATTTTGTACTTTCAGTGCAAACAGGTTTTTCAGGTCAACCACTATGAGATTGAAAAAAAAAATATTTCATTTAAAAAAGCCTAGATTATAGATTATTCATGTTATTCCCTGGAGACTGCCCTTCTCTTATGAATATTAAAGCCTGTTGACTAAATATAGCCGAGATCACTGGCAAATTGGCGTGCATCTGCTGTTGAAAAATGGAGCTTTGTCTCAGCTTCTAGCTCTTGACAGGGACGCTTTCCAGAAAACTACTTCAAGTGTTGGGAGAGGAACTGAGTGATAATTAGGTAGTAAACGCAGCGGGTTGCACGTTTCTCTGCTTTTTCCCAATTACAGTGACATTGAGCAGCAGTGCAAGGCTCTTGTTGTTGTACGAACAATGTAGTCAACTTTTATTTATTTATTTATCTTGGTCTACGTCATTTTGGAACCTGATTCCCACTCTGCGTGAGTGTTCACGTGACCAAGTGCTTGTCTTGCATCCTTACAGAAGGATGCAAGACAAGAAGAAGAGGCTCAGCTGCCTGCAAAGAAATGATGTGCTGTAATTGAAAATTAAAAATAAAGTGCATTGTTCAGCCATTCACTCTGGTGTGTCATCGCAGTCGCTTGTCTGCGCTTCTAATTTTATCATCCTTTTTCGTCCTCCCTTCCGTTCAATTACACTAATCTCCGAAAAAAGTAAGTAGCAAATTTAGTGCAGTTCTCATATGTAACCCAAGCTCATGTGATTAAATATGCATAGGATATGGAAATACATGTATGCATGTGTTATATATCAAGGACTTAGAGCATGATAAGTGACATTTTAGGCAAATGTCACTTGTGCCCCTCTGGCTCCAAACCCTGGAAATGTAAAGATTTATATATCTCATCTATATGATATCATTAAAATGATGGTTTTCCAACTTTTCTGAAAAACAGGGTTAATTACATTCTGCAGCATGTTTTTTTTTTTTATTTCATCCCGCTCTATTTTTTTCTTTCACTATGGTGGCTGCAGGCAATTGTTTCAGAGGACAATACATGCTTGACCGAGAAATCAGCGGCAAGGGAAAACAGTATCTGATTGGACTTTCCAAACCGGGAAAAAATAATAAAAAAATGGAAAGTATCAATTGAGACCCCCAGATATTTCATACTAATGACCAGAGATTTAAAGTATTAACCAAACAAGCAGTTTTCTGGTTAAAGACTAATTTATTAAACAGAATGCCACCTTGTGTGTAATCTGTTCAGTCACGAAGACATAATGAAATATGTTGGATTTCTCCGTAACACCCCCTATTTAATTCTGTGGCTGAACGGTTGGGCGAAATCAACTCATTTATTTTCAGGATCTAAGAAATGGTAAGATGGAGCCCATCTTTGGTTGACCATCTTTAAACGATACAAGGACTAATCATCCCTCCTGGGGACACCGAGGATCCTGTCTCTACTGAGTGCTTTAATTAGCCATTCTGCCCATTATCCACGATGATTGAAATAATATGCCTGGAAGACAGAGCGACAGAGGGAGGGAGGGAGAGAGAGATTTTCCCGTTTTCAAATGCTTGTCACTTGCGAGTGGTTTTCCATTATTTCTTTGAAGTGACATTGTTCAACAGTTTTAATTAATAAAATGGATCAAAATGAATGCTGACTACTTTCATTACATTTGTGTGTGTGTGTGTGTGTGTGACAGAGAGTGAGAGAGAGATCGCATGTGTGTTTGTTTGAGTACATCTATCCCGTGTGTGTGTGTGTGTGTGTACATATGAATGTAGAGACATGCAAGAAGTAAATAGACAGCCTTAGTTTTATCAAACACTGTCGGTGTCTATTTACTTCTTGCATGTCTCTGTCCATTCATGGTGTGTGCGTGTATGTGTGTGTGTGTGTGTGTGTGTGTGTGTGTGTGAGTGTGTGTGTGTGTGTGTGTGTGTGTGTGAGTGTGTTTGTGTGTGTGTGTGTGTGTGTGTGTGTGTGTGTGTGTGTGTGTGTGTGTGTGTGTGTGTGTGTGTGTGTGTGTGTGAGTGTGTTTCATCACCCCCTGCAGTTAGTGGAGCATGGGTAATTTGATTGTGACCGTATATCTATCTGTCTTTTCCCCATACAAAGCCTTTTTATAGGACAAATTATTGATTAAATAGTTCTAAAATGAAAGTTTTTGGACTGTTGATTTACAGCAAAATGTGAAATGAAGTAAGATATTAATGAAATGATCACTCACTTTCAGCTAAATTAATCCTTCAAAACACTGATTACCTGTTAATTCTTAGGGCAAAGCAGCATGAATCATATCTGCTAACCATATGGTGCTGTATCCTTGCAGATTAGAGATAGGTGAATAAGGTAGCAAACAGCAAAAATAGCTGTAGCTACAATTATCTGTTCAGCAATGACTTAATCATATGTTTTAACTAATTTGAAGGTTTGTTCTTTTTAGCAAAACACAAAAATTGGTTCAAATGAGTGATTTACTGGTAAGAGCTGTGGTGTTCTGGCACTTCATTCTCCCATCTCAGCCTCTGATATGTCCGCTGCCCTCCAGGGAGAATGGACTGAAGGTTGACTTTAGATTGTAGATCTCAATGGTGACCTCCAAAAAGACAGAGCTGTGAGTCACGTTCCACTTATGTGAGGTAGCACAGTATGAAGTTGAAGCTTGCATCTTGAGAGTAGATTTTACAAGGTTATTAAGAGTAAAACAGACACACTCCAAAGGTTACTTGCACCCACCATTCACACTTCACATATGTGAAGACACACACACACACACATGCTCTCTCTCTCTCACACAAACACACACACACACACACACGCTCTCTCTCTCTCACACACACACACACACACACACACACATGCTCTCTCTCTCACACACACACACACACACACACGCACACGTGCTCTCTCACACATCTCAAAGTTCTTTCTGTCCCTGCAGCTGACATCCCCAGAGTCTCACCCCTCTCGACCCTCCGGAAACAAGAAAAACCCCCCGCTGATGTCACCCTAGAGTCCCTCAAGGTTTCCTGTGTCACAGCGAGAAAGGCAGAGACCGGATCGGTGCTGAAACAGTGACAGGAGCAATATTCCTCAAACTGACTGGGTCAGCACGGTGGCAAAACAGCCTCCGCAGCTCCGGGTGCCATCTCCAAAGAGAACGTCTGAAGATCCACCGCACCCGAGTTCTTCCCCTGCCCCAGTGCATCGTGGGTTTACCGAGCCACGCTGTCACCGACGGGCCTTTCTTCCGTATTACTCCCATCACGCCACGCTCCGTATCTGTCAGCAGGCATTTGGTGGTGCGGCGGAAACGTTGTGTCAGGTCGCTGTCACGGAGCCGCACATCTTCGCAGGGTGTCCGTTCCCCATAAATAAAGTCATACTCAGCCCCGTGGAGCTCTGAGAAATGAGGAGAAAACAGCACCGTTTTATTGCGCACGCGGACCAGCAAAGCGCACGTCTGGCTAAACCGGCCGAATAAACGCGCCACATGTTTCTTTAATGTCGGCGGTGAGAGAGAGGCAGCTGTTGGTGGCAGCTGACGGAGCGGAGGCCGGTGCAGGCGTAGCGGGCGCAGTGCCATGATTTTCAGGGACGGCGGTGTGTGGAGTGACTTTGTGGTGGTTTCGTGCTGTTGACGCAGGTCACTGGCTTTACCACAGCGCTGAATAATTAATCTGCACTCAGGACTGTGCAGAAATCGCCCCGACAAGGTGAAGACTGTTTTAGCAAGTACAAGTTCAGGGGGACGGGGGACTGGGGGGGGGGGGGGTGGTGGTGGGGAGGGCGGGATCGCATGTCCACTTAATGTGCTGGGGTCAGCTCTGTAGGGGTCAGTTGGGGGTTGGGGTAGGGACAGATTGATGAGTCCTCTACCCCCAAAATGGGTACATGTTCCACTAAAGCGAGGGTCGCCGATCTTATCCGAGAAGGGTGCATTGGGGGCATAGGGTTCTGTTCCGGCACATTACTAAAACACCTGTTTCAACCAATAAAGGCTGATTAAAGACCATAATTAGCCGATTAGTTGAATCAGGTATTTTTTTTGAGATTTTAATTGAATTCATTATAGCAATAACAGCCATAGCAAACAATAAAAAACACTGCCAAGCAGTCTGCTTTGGGTGCAAAAGCAAAGAAACAAAACAGAGAAATAAGGTAAAAATGAACCAACAAGGAAGGAGAAGATGGGAAGATAAAAAGAGAAGAAGAATGGTTTGCATAGCATATTGGCAGTAACTTAGTAATCTGATGCACTAGATGCAGTTGAATCATTGGAGAATATATCTACAAAGTAAGCATACAAATTTCAAAGAACTTTTATAGTGACCATTATAGTTGATATTACGCACCTAAACCTTCCTGAAGAGGTACTTTAGGGTTGAGCTTAACAAAAGCCTACCCCGACACTGGCCTCTGTGAGAGAAGATATATAATCTGATAGTTATTGTCAACAATAATCGAAAAATGTTGAACTGGAAACTAAGACAGAATGATGAGATTGGTCAAATTACCCCAGTCATCTCCATTAGAGTCTGGTAAAGTCCAGACAGTTTGGAAATCTTAACATAAATCGTAACATAGCCATAGGACCTGTGGAGGCTATTTTCGGCCTTCCGCATAACATATGCTTCTCAAAACTCCCAAATACCTGGTCTGCCCCCAGAAAAGTTGGAAATTCATTACACATGAAAAATGTCTTGCAATTTGTTAGCAAATAGTCTTCATGTTCACAGCCTTCATAAAACAGGGCATGCCTGTTTACACAGTATATTTTAATTTCTTTAAAGACAAATTGGTAGTTTTTGAAGTGAGTTTACCCCCGGTTGTGTACAAAGGGCTTTGAAATCATGAAAGGCGCTATATAAATATAATCCTTTATTGTGACTCTCCCATTGGTGGATCAGAGCGTAAGGGAATTTTATGTGTCATGAAACAAAAACACAAACAGCCAGTGAAAGCTGGCGATGAAGAGTCCTTGTTAGCCGTGGGGCAGATAAGAGTGACTGCGTTACATAAACACATGCTTTTGAACAACATCGTGCACGCTAATGCATTCTGTTTCAGATGGGCATTCAGTCTGAAAATGGCCTGCATAAAATCCTACCTAATCAAGAGGGAATAATGATCGGATGTGTTTGGGGGTATTGCGCGTGGAGAGGTGCTTCAGGTTTTTTTTTTTTTACAAAAGCTTGGAATTACAAAATAGAGTGCGTTGGAGCTGGAGAGAGAGAACGGTGCTAGGTTAGACACGAGTGCACGAACAACCTGTTTACACAGCGACTGCCATCATCAAATACCTGAGTACTGGGGAAAACAGGAGAGGACAGGGGGTCTGTTCAACGATAGATCAATGTTTGAACATTAAAGCATAAATAACAACATAAAGGACACTTTGTGGGATCAGAGAGAAGCAGGGGAACAGAAGGATTCTTCCAGCCAGGCTAAGTGCTCAGCACCACACTGACTGACTGACTCCAGCACAGTCACTACTTTGATAATAGAGAGGGACTGTAATAGAGAAAATCCTCTGTGTGGGTGTTGTTTTCTACCAGGGATTTCAACAATATGAACCCAGAATGACATGCCCACACACATACAGTGCATGGACACACACACACTCACACACACATGCACACACACACAAATTCACTGACACAAACACACACATGCAGACACACACACACACACACTCTTGCTCTCTCTCTCTCTCTCTCTCACACACACACACACACACAGACAGTTCACACAGACAGTCACTCACATACAAACACACTCTCGCTCCCTCTCAAACATGTCTTTCTTTTTCTCCCTCTTTCACACACGCTAACACACATTCACTATCACTCACATACAAACACTATCTTTCTCTCACACCCACAGCCACACACGTCTCTGACACACATACATGTCTCTCGCTGTCTCTCATACACACACACAGGTAAATTATATCACGCTCTCGCAGTCGTCAGTATGCAGTTCCTGTGTGTTTGCCTCTGCTAATTTGCCTCTGTAAATTTCCGTTCATCAGTGTTAATTCCCCCAGCGGGCCCTGGGCTGAGTGTTTACTCTAACATATTCTAATCGTCCGCATTAGGAAGATACACTTACGGAGTCTTACAGAGGGGCGTGCTCAATATAAATTCTTAGCCGCTTAATGTCCTTTGAGTGATGAATTAAAGCAGGTTTTATGTACTTTCTCTCTTCCATGTTGCTCACATCTCACGTCATTTGGCAGCCCCTGAAAAGATCGGGACAAAGAAATATCGACTAAAAATAAGGAAGATACAGTCATCGCTTAAATTAGTGACTCAAAGTGAAGGACGAAGCACCATAGAGGATAGATGGAAATCCGTCCCCTGGAGTGCCAGTCAAAGGGTTGGCTCTCTTCCTGGTAATCTGGCTCTGCCTGAGGTGTAGACAAGCAGGTCAAACTGACCACTTGGTTGGGTTTTTTTATTCCACATTCTTTGTCCTTGTGTACCAGCGTCCAAGCAGGGTTTTACTGATACTGATGTACTGTGCTCACTGGAAGCAGATGCTGAGATGGCTGTTTTGGCTGAATTGTATATGCACTTTAATTGTTTAATTGGGTCTCAGCCAACATTATGTTTTTGATAGTAACATTGTATTTTGATGATTTCAATGTCAGTATGTGTAACGTTGCAAGGGAAGACAATATTTCCTGCCTTGTACATGTGCTTGTGTGGCACCACTCTGCCAAACTTCTGAGACAGATCTGCCAATAAAGTGAGACTGGGGGGGGGGGTGGCAGGGGTTTGGTGGGGACTGCCCCTTCCTGTCAGTTCCAGTGGCTAACGTGTGTGAGGGTGTGAGAAAGGAGACTAACCGTCCACCACCCCCCCCCCCATCCCACCCTCACCCCTGCCGAAACACCTGCTGTCTCTCCATCTGCCTCCCTCACCAACCTGTCTCTCTGGGTAAACCTCTTGCTCCTTCATTGCCCTACCGTAGTTTGATGTTCATTTCTGTCTTTGTCTTTCTCTCTCGCTCGTTTACTCTCCTTGTCTTTTCCTCCCTATCTCTCTCTGCTTTTCTTTCCATGAGTCAATGACTCCCCTCCCCGACTTCTGCATCAAGCTTCTCCCCCCCAACAGTTGTCATCTCTCATCTCTCTCTCACTCCTTTGCTCCTGCTATCTTTCTTCCCCTCCTCATTTAAAACTCTTCAGTTTTCCTCCAGACTGGGTTCATTTCTTTTTATATTCTCTCCTCAAAATAGTTATTTATTTATGTTGTTTGGTAATGAAGCCTGTTGAAACCATGGAGCGGAACAGAGGTTGAGAGGTTGGAGGGGAGAAGATGGAAAAAGAGACTGAGAGAAAGGGTGCTTGTTAATGATGTTAGCCCTTATGGTTCTTTGCAGAATTTTTAAATTATTAGTATGTTGTTTGAAATAATACTAATAAAAACAACAACAACAACAACAACAATAATAATAATAATAATAATAATTAGTTGTGTGTATTCATATGTTTTTTCTGACTTCTTAGCAATTCTGTTATCCATGACTAGTGAAGGTGAAGGGACTAACTATAACAATATCAGCTGGTCACAGCTAAGAGGCACTCAGTCTGTGTTTGGTTGTGTTTTTTTAGATTGTATATTTAAATGTGACTCAGAAATATTAGCATTGATAATACTGTGTGTTTGTTATCATGTAGCTTTTTTTAATCTTCAGCAACTGTCATGCCAATAGCTCATTTGAATAGAAAGAGGAGAAAAAGAGAGAAAACATGCAATGGAGTGAGACTGCACTAGTGAGAGAGAGAGCGAGAGAAAGAGAGAGATAGTGAGAGATTGAGAAAAAGAGAGAGGCAGGTAGAGAGAGACAGACAGTATATGAGAGAGAGAGAGAGAGGAAGGGTGAGAGAGAGAGACAGCGAGTGAGAGAGAGAGCCATCCTGGCTCCACCTGTCTCCCTCGATGCATTGTTCCATTTGGTTTGATGAAGTTGTCATGGTGATGCAGTCTGGTGTGAGTCCCTTGGCTGCGGCTGAGTCTGATTAAAAGGGAAGGCTCAGATGCCTTTCAGACAGTAAATATTTACCCTGGGAGGGGGGTCGGGGGGGGGGGGGGGCATTTCTCAGATACACTGTCACTTTGGATGTGTGTAATCTGCTGTAAAATTAAAGTATCAGTAATAATAATAATGATAATGATAATAATAATAATAAGAATAATAATAATAATAATCATAGGCAACTGTCATTGTGCCTTTGAGTGAAGTTACAAACTTCCCTCAAGGTGAAAACTATGCAGCGATTCTCTCTGGATGAGAAAACTTGTGTCAGAGTATGCCTGCCTGTGAAGTTATGCATTTGTTGTTTGTAAATGTAAGCATGCTCGGACATAGTCACTGATGCAAATGAAACACTTCTGCACCGGGGGTGTCGCATGTTTTAAGCGCCGCCTGCGAACTGAGAGAGAGAGGCAGTTTCGGATGGCTACACTCATCAGCGTGCGTTGAGTGTTCCGGAACTTCCCAGAGTGCATTTCCACCCTGATGCTATTTTGTGCAGCCCACGATGGGTCTTTACTGTTCATTAGCCTCAGCGCTATAGCTGGGTGACGTAATGGCGAATAGCACCCCTCCAGGGTTAAAGTGGGTCATTGAGGAGCTCCATTACAGTCTGCTCTTCAGTTTTGTGAGGAAAGCTAAATGGATCTGATTTTCCAGGATTCTCAGTAATGGTGTTTTCGTTAAACACCTGACCTTGTCTCATGACGAAGCTGGAACGGAGGCTTAATGCTAACCTTGTAAATCTATTCTCAGTCACCCCCCCCATGCAGACAGACTCTCTGAAGTTGAACTCTTAAGGACCCACATGTTGATCTGCAGGGAGGGAGCAACTGCGTGTCTGAAAGAAGTCGCCGGATGGATGTTGAGATGATTTAGCATGTTTGCTAAGCTTCTTTATGGGCTCACTGCTCAGTTCCTCCCACCGTTTCACACCCACACATTTACAGTTTATTTAGATTTTTTTTTGTTTAAGTTTGTCTTTTTTTTAACCAGGTAAGAGCTCATTGAGCTGAAAATGTCTTTTCCAAGAGAGAACAGTAAATTCATTACAAACAGCAGTCAATCAAAACATAAATATTTTCCAGCCACATAAAGTTTTCAGTTTCAAGTTTTCAGAATTTCTAAATGAAAGACAGATACTCAGACAAAGTGCCATCTTTGTGCATTGAATTCAGCACGCTTCCTAACCAAATGCAAAGCTACAGAGTTCCCAAGCCCCACTCCCAGCACCCATCGCAAGTGTCGGGGAGCCCTTTGTGAAGGCTGCGCTGCCTGGAACCCCCAAAACACTGAAGGACCCGTGACTCTGGGGAGAGGCGGCAGATTTATGAGTGGTGGAGGTGGGCTGCGGTGACCCATGTGCGGGACGGTGAGCAGTCACGGTCTGTCGGGCAGGGACTCTGTGCCGTGTCACTGCTGTTCAGAGCCTGTGGGAACAGGGAACATACAGGTCTCCGGTCTCAGCACCAGGTCGACTACATCAGCCTACGCCAGCATGTCTGCTAAACCATGGCAGCCCAGTCAGAAAAAAAAATCACACGAAAACATTTCATCTTTAAACAGTTAATCTTTGCGTAGGTTTGTCGCACACATTTTAAGGGCATATGCAATTTGCAATTCAGTCAAAATGGGCAATCTGTTGAAGGACATGATGGCCTGTTTCCAATAAAATATACAGGACATACTGAAAAAAATATTTTGTAATTTAATGTATGGTTTGATTGCATTGCATATGCCCTCAGTGAGATGAAAGGATCATATTTATCAAAGAATTTATCACATGAGTAAAATTTTTGCATGTGTAATTTCAGGGGCATGTTTATTAATTGGACCATACTACTAACGAACCAACCAATCACAGGCTCTCTTGCATCCGCAGAAGAGTTTTGGAGGTAATACATGCTTTAGTAAATCAGTCCCTAAGAGGATTCTTATCACAAATCATAATTACTTATTACTAATTTATTAATATGACATAAATGTTTTTAAGGCCACCCCTTATTTTCCTCTTTCTACCCAGATATACCTTTAAGCTCCATTCTCTGCAAGCTGTCACCTTTAAAGACTGAGCAAGTGCACTGACCTCGTTGTCCATACAGAAGTGAACAGTTCTGAATGTACAGAGCTGGTCTCAGTCCTGCCATGGACTTTTACTTTTCAAATATCCGCCACAGTTCCAACAGGAATTACTGTCTTCAGCTCCGTGCAGCACAAACCAAGTTGATGCTTTTGACCTTGCTGGACCTCATTATTTTCATTTGACCTCCACATCAGCGATATTGTCAAGGCACTGTATTTTCACCTTGGCGAAGTTACCGAAGTTAGCCCCCCTTCTCCTACTCTGTTCCAAAACCGTCATTTTCTCATCCATATCCAATTGAATGGACTCCTGCAATTCTCCCCGGTATCATTTCTCAATTCTTCAATAAGCTCCAAACTTCCAGAACTCATAAGCCAGGCTCATCGTCACCAAATCCTGGAGTCTTATCACACTTGTTCTACGTTACCTCCTCTGGCTCCCTGTCAAACATAATTATCCAGCCCATAATTCTTCTGCTGACACAATGGACTTCATCACCTTCACCCCCCCAAACAACCTCCCCCACCTCACCCCAGTGAGTCAGTTCCTCAGTTGGTGACCATCTCACTGCCCCTAAACTTAATCTCCACAATCTAGGTGGTAAAAGGGCATTTTCACCATCTTTATGTCCTGAATTAAAACCAGCCTTTTCATCCTGGCCTACATGTAATCCAAAATTTAAGTACCCCCCCACACACACACAAACACACACACCAAACACCATCCATATATACACACACACATTACCTTGACCCCAACATTTTCTCTGTTTGCTTTAATTACAAAAATTGGGCCGGATTACAATTGTGAATTGGGTATGGCAATTACAAATTATGGGATAGGTAAAAATGAGAATTAAAAAGTTGTTCATAAAGATTAAAACACATAATGAGCAGGTATGAATGTTTCATAAATAGTTTTGAGAACGACCAAATAAGAAAAAAGAGAACGCAAAAAAAGATGATTGTAATGTAAGACATATGTTGTCCATATACTGTATGTCCTACAATGGTAGAAAATGTTTCAAAGCTGAAATCGGATCTACTCACAAGGAAGAAAAAACACTTCATCCATCAGCCTAAGTCCCATGTAGAATGAAGTGATTCTTGTGCCTGACAGAACAGGGTGTCTGTAGCTAACGAGCTAACGAGCTAACCACTGTGTACTGACTGAGCATGTGCGCACCAGCCAACAGCACACCTTTCCGTCATATACATGTCTGATATTGAATGATGATTCACACAAGTGGTGTACTTTACACGTATTCGGTTTTTCCTGTGGTAAAAATACCTTTTGAAACTTGTCATTTTCCTGCGACAGTTCAGCTGACTACAAAACTCCTAAACTGCCAGTTTTGTGACACTCCTGTCAAAACACCTGTCTACTTTTCCTCAAAGTCGAGCTTTATATATCATTTGTGTGTCGGTTGGGGGTAGGGAGGAGGGGGGTGCATTGCCTTATTGAGCACTTCATCGAAACACATTGTTCTAGTTAGACACCCTTATTACACAAGAACAATG
The DNA here is from genome assembly GCA_022829145.1 of Albula goreensis. Lineage (NCBI taxonomy): Eukaryota > Metazoa > Chordata > Actinopteri > Albuliformes > Albulidae > Albula > Albula goreensis. The sequence goes on along the minus strand of CM040741.1, from coordinate 7,841,749 downwards.
AGATAGTAAGAAATGTGAAACGTTTCTGCATGCAGGACCGATATGCTGGGCAAGATCCCCACAGACAGACACTGGCAGAAGAATCACCCCCTAACCACCCCCACCGACCCAAATGTGACAGTGAGACTCTTTGGTCAAGGAGTCCACTTCCTTTTAGGGGGAGGGGAGGGGGGTAGCTCTGCCACTAAGGTTTATAGACTCATCTTCAGCCTGCATGTCACAGATAAATAAATCCCTGCAGGAAGGGTGTGTTTGCCCCATTCTGCTCAGCAGACCGACCCCCTGGCACAAACTTCATCGCAATGTAAGTGCGCTGTTTCTCCCAGAATGCCGGGATTAATATCCCTGACGATCCCGGTCCAGACGGGGGCCGGCAGCCCCGCCCAGGGTTCTGTGCTGCATGTTTCTTCAAATCAGCTTCAAGCCTGAGAGCAAAAACTTACCAGGAGGGCCTCATCGGTCTCTCTGGTTCCTTTGCATTCTCTTACCCCCAAGTCTCTTCTTTACATTATTAATTTTTTGTATTAATATTTGCATGGGCTTCATGACCTTCCCACATCCTGCATGGTTCACCCAGAGCCCAGAGTTTCACCCCTAGAGCAGCAACACAAGCTGGGGGAAAAGGCGGTCACTTCTCACTCTTTACACCATAGTTTCTGTTGTCATCTCTCCGTCTCTGTCTTTTTAACACGTTTTTTTTTTCTGTCGTCTCTCTTTTTCACTTTTGGCCATGATTTCTGTTGACAGCTCTCTCTGCCTCTTTCTAAGCCATAGTTTCTCTCGTCTTTGCTCTCCTTTTGCCATGGTTATGATCCCCATCGGTTTCTGTAATGTCAATCATTGGTGACATGGTCTTTCCTCGCCCCATATGGCGTCTCTCAGTCATACTGTATGTTTCTGTTCTGTGGCCATCATTGACCTGCACCGCGGCTAAGATCCAAAACTTCCCACAAGTCTGCTGGTAATGTCAGCCAGTAATGTCTGTGTAAAAACATTGGTCACGCTAGCCCCTCCATCCCTCTTTGGGCTGTGAAGTGTAGCAGAGGTGTGTGTGTGTGTTTAAGTCAGATAATTGCCCTCAAGCTCAGACTCATAAAATGGACCTATTTGTGATTTGGATTTGGCCTGAATTGCTTTGAAGCACCTCGGGTCATGACTGCATATTCAAAGAAGTCGGCGCCAAGATGTTCCTTTCTTCAGCCGCAGACTAGAGTTTAGATCAAAGGCGGTGTGAAAAAAGCTCTCCGGTGTAAAAAAATATATATATCATTGCCTTTTTCCTTTTCTTTGTGTTCAGTTAGCTTTTATCCCGCAGAACCTAAAAATCGATCCTGCAGAGGAGAATAAGGCTTTGGTATCAGACAGCGCACACGGTAATACAGAGGTGTCTGATAGCATCAGCGTGTCCCATGAAATCATCTTCTGGCCATTCACCTGAAAACTCTACAACAGAAAAAAAGGCAAAGAAACATTCCTGGGAACAAGGCAGAGGTTCGGATTTAATCCAGCGCTCACCCGCGATCAAGTGCGGGTTCAAACGCAGTGGCTCAGCGGGACACCGTCTCAGGTTTAGGTATGATAATTGAGTCTTGTCTTTTGATGGATAGCGTCCGGCGTTCTGGGACTGTTCCAATCCTTTCAGACAGATGACTCATCTCTTTGGTGTCGGAAGTGCTTATGTGCCCCACTGCACCGATGCCAATATTCACACCAATGGGAACGGGACAGGGAGACAGACACAGACAGACGGAGATAGAAATATAAGCACTACATTATAGAGTAATGAATACTCCCAGGACACAGCAATGTTATTTAAACAACATAAACACTGCTATCCCCTTCCTCCCAACTATGACAAATTGGTCAAAATGATCAATAATATTAAGAGAATTTTGGCCCCCAGCACCAAAAGCAGACAGATATGTGGCCCTGTGCCACAGCTTAAGGGACACAGAGAGGACACTCTGAGAAACAAAAATCTGTATCAGAAATGTTCCAAATAATTTAATAGGCTACAGTTATGATGCCAGTTACTACAGTCTTTAACATGTTCTCTCGATTGTGAGTACAATCGCTGACATGTCAGTTTCTTCATGGTATTGACTATACTTATATTTGTTTAATGATGTGCTGTTTGTTGTGATGTTAATTATAGTATTATAATGCATTGCTATGGCCATTTTATGTCAATATATTTGTAGTTATTTATTTTTCTTTCTTAATTTGTATGTCTTGTGCCTGATATGTCTTGGCAAAACTTATCTGGGTATTCTGCCAACAACGCAAAACTGAATTGAAATGAAATGGAAGGAGACAGAGCAGGGGAGAGAGGTGCACTGACAGAGAGATGCAGAGAAAGACAGGGAATCAAACAGAGAGAAAAAAGAAGAGAGGATGGTAGAAAGTGAGGGTTGAATGAGAAAGATGGGCAGAGAGAGAGAGAGAGAGAGGGAGAGTGATGAACAATGAGAGAAAAAGAGAGAGACAGAGAGAGAGAGAGAGAGAGAGAGACATAGGCAGAATTTTAGTGAAATGGCAAGGTGGACAAAGGGAGAGCAAGACAAAGACAGGCAGACTGAGATGGAAACTAAAAAGTAAGATGGCATGATGGAGAGAAAGTGATGAACAATGAGAGACAGACAGCAAGAGAGTGAGATGGAGCTCTGGACAGAGGGGGAGAGAGTGCTACCTGCCCCCCGGCTTCCAGCGTCAGGTCTTCCAGATCTTAATTATCGTTACCATGGGGAGGGGAAAATGGGGGTGTGATGACTGTAATGATGATGTAATGATCATTTCTTGTTTATCTCCGCGGTGTTCGATTTTCTCTCCTTTTTGCACATGGTGGGGGTGTTATAGCGCTGTGTGGCTGGTGGCAGCTCCAGACTGCAGACTCTGGACCTTCTCCACACCGCCTGGCCAGGATCATTTTCCCCTGCTGTAGTGTCGGCCTGGATGGTATCGCTGAGAAGTGTCGCCCCCTGGCCATCCGGATGGCCGCTATCCGGAGTCTAGAGCGCTGGGGATTCCATCGTGAGGCCAACTCATATTTATTTATTCATTTATTAATTTATTTCATTTATATAACAACAACATCGCCAATATTTATCCATAGTCCCTATGCAGGATGAAGCAACGGCACAGAACAACATGTAGGCGAAATAGCCTCAGTGCTCCACAAGAAATGAGTATAAAAAGTATGAAAAGTGATCTGGGGTTTCATCGCTGTGTGTGTGTATGTGTGTGTGTGTATGTGTGTGTGGTTGTTTGAGTTTGTCTGTATATATGCATATGCATATGCATGTGTGAGTGTGTGTGTGTGTGTGTGCATATTTGGGAGTTTGCATGTGAGTGAAAGCATGAGTATGTGTGCATGTGCGTGTATATATGTTTGCTGTTTTCAGCCGTAGGCTTAACTGAAAACAAGGTTAAAAAAAACATCAGATAGCTGTCTTGATTGTAATATTTTGGCAATAGCATAGATTTTCCTTTCGAAACAATTTGTGAAATTTCTCAGCCCTTTTAACCCAGGACTCAGACTCTTCACTGCTCTAGGAGCACAGCCCAAGCTTCTGCACATGATTAAAATATCACAGTCTGAAACCAAAGCATTAAAGTCAATACAGACAACAGATTTTGCTCACTATTATATCTTTTGGCTAAACCCAAAGGACTGAAATCAAGACAATTGACTCAAAATATAGTCTGCAACAAAGCAAGTTGTTTTATCAAGAAAAAAGGCGAAAGGGGCTCTGACCAGAAATAATGTTGTCCTTTCAAACATAAAAAATGCAGATAAAATAAAAACCGCTTTTCTCAGCTGTTTCCTCCCTTGTGGAATGATTTTCCTGTATTACTTTCCAGTTTTTATCAGGACAGATTTAAATAAAGTGGAGGAATAAAATGAATTATTGATTAAAGTTTGAAAACTGAGAGATGGCCAAATTAATAATCCCCAGAATTATGTCTGTACCGTTTATCTGTTAATGAAGGCCAGGCTGCAGTTTGCTTTCTGTGGAACATCAAGTGGAACAGCAGGGCTGGGACCCAGTCAAATGAACTTAAGGTCTCTCTTAAGGTCATAAGGACTTGTGTCTTTTCAAGGTCACATTCTAGTCTATTTTTGAATGAAAAGAGAATATTTTGCTGGTCTCCAATTAATTCAAAAATATTCAAAGAAACATGTTTTGTAATTCAAAGTATGTTTTGATTGAGTCACATATGCCCTTAAAAGGAATGTGTATTTATTAGGTTCCAGCTTTCTACTTCCTGTTTATATTACTCTGTAAGATTTTCCTGAAAAGCTCTTTCCATAAAAGTGAGATGGCGCTTGCTGAGATAGGGGTGGTGTCATGTATGTTCCCACTGTAAATCAATTATAAGCCTACACTTTCATTTTGTTTGACAGTAGTGGGTAGGGAAAGTTTTCTGAGTCAAAGCATATGTGGTTGAAACAAGCATACATGGCAAAAGTCCAATTTCATTTTATGCAAACTTGTCATTAAAATCAAAGTCCACGCTACAGCTTAATTACAGATCTACGCTGAAACGGCATTTAAAGTACATGCCACATTGGTCTCATTGGCGTTTAAAGCTTTCTGTGTATTTATTTTAATTGCAATCTTTCCTGGCCTAAATTCCTACTCTATCATTCATGATGTTATTGTAAACAGCGTAATAACCAATAACAGAGCAGGAGTATCACAGCGATGGTGTCAACTCTGTGTAAGGCGCAATTTTCTGACAGCGTGTTTGGTATTGCCTGAAGGCAGAGTGTTTTTTTCTTTTAAACAGGCCTGTGGTGCATATCTTTAAAAGATGATTCTTGTTTGCCTTTGCGATGAGCAAATACCCTAAAATGGACCTTGAAAGAAAATGAAGGCCTCTGAAAGCAGCAACAAGTACTGTCTCTTTAAAACAAAAACACTGTCACCGGCCCTGCACTGATCACTCTCATTAACCACCAGGTGTCAGGTGCAGGGACTCCAGGTAACATGTGTAGGAGATGCCACAAGCCACCTTGCCATCCTATCAGTGTCCTAGGGCTTCAAATGCAAAACGGAGGCCTTATTTGGGAAGACGGCTCTTTTAAGGATTGTGATGGACGTGGTTCAGTGAACTGCCCGGCTCCAGGGTTTGAAAAGGAAACATTTGCAGTGTATTACATTGTTCTGGGATTTGGAATGTAACTCAGAAGGTGCAGGTTCCATTCCCAGACAGGGCAGTGCTGTTGTAAGTTTGAACATGGTATTTAATTCATTCAGTAATTATCTGACAGTATAAATGGATAATGTGCCAAAAATGTACACTGTGTAAGCAACCCTGGATAGAGGCATTTGATAAATGTCCAAATGTACTGTAATACATAAATTGAATTTGTAATGCAGAATTACGGAGTTGTGGTGGCTGAATCAAGCCCAGTGTGTGGCTAGCCCTCCAGAGGCCATGCAATGTTTATGTGATTTAAAGCTAAATTGGCTATAATGCACTGTATGCAATTTGAACACTCAAGGGGAATTTAAATTGATTAAAAGAGACAATAAGTCAATAAGGAGGAAGCACATTGAACTGGCATCACCTCCGACTTCCCAAATCTTTACACCCATGACAATAATCTCCACAACTGAGTCTTACATACTAGCAATGATGAAAACAATCAATATTCAAGGGTATCGACATGCTTTTTTAATGCAGACCATTTCTGAAGCAATCCATAGCATTGCCAGTATGCACCTTAACCTTCTATATAGCAAACCTTCATTAAACCTTTTTAAAAATATTTCACTGTAATTCCTCTGGATATCATACATGATCACTTCCTTTGTGTGGAAGAATCCATGACACATGCAGTAACACAACATGCTTTATAGTTTGGAATTAAACCATGGAGAAACATTCCCATTCCATACGTAATGTGGTCCGAAAATGAAATTAATGACAGAAATGCATGGAGCAGGTAGACTCTTGAATCATAATAGTGTCCCAATATGTTTTGTCATAAAAGCATTAACGTGTCCCTGTACAGGCATATAAACACACAGAAATCTCACTACATTGCATTTTCTTGCCCAGTCTGCAGTTTCCTGTCCCTGAGATTTCTGCCTGATTCTTTTACTCTTTGCTTCGAGTGAAGCTCTGTGTTGGAAAAACTGATCAATGGGTTTTCCTCAGATCTTTGTCTCAAACGTGCACCAAAGATTATGTGACTTAGCTTGGTCATCCCCCGACATTTCCACTGGAGAGTCATTTGTTTGCAACTTAACAATTCCCAATTCCCAGTTTTTCTACTCATCTGTTCCTCTCTTTTTTCACTCTCAGTTTCCTCTCCTTCAGGTGAGAGGTAAATTAAAGGTAAAGGACTATTGTGTTTGCTGTGTTTTTCGCCCTCTAACTGTGGTAATTGTGTTCGTTCAGAATGAGGACAGCCACAATTCAAGGCCAATTAAGTGGCTTTTTATCTCTGACACAGTGGTAGAATGGAACAGTGGTGTTCAGTTCAGCAATAGCAAGAGTTCACTCTGATATCTTTGTAATTTAACAGGTGCTTGCGAACTTGCAATTCTAATTAAATTGAGTAACAAGAATTTTTCATTGTGGAATAAAAAAAAAAATTAGCTTTTGCTCCATAAAAATTAATAGTCATGTTGCCAAACTTAACACTGTGCAATACCAGGGTGGAAGTAAATTGTATGAATCTCTTCCAGGATTTTTCATGTCCTATATTTATTTTTGGGCTGTTTGCTTTAACAAATGAAAATTCTTTTTCGATGGATGAGCACACTGTTAGCTTTAACATTCTGCATCAGTGCTAATAATGAATGTTATTTGTGGAACGCATTTCAAAACCCAAGGTGATTTGACACTCACCCGTGTTGCTCAAGGAGGGATGATTTCTGTCAGCAGGACTTCCCCCATCTAGTTGCACAAGAGCACCCCCTCTGGTGGATTAAGTCCCTGCAGTCTGCCTGTGCTCTGTCTGTGTGCACAAAGTACGGTGAAAAGTGACGTAATGCTTTTGTAGCTCAGCTTGTGGACTGCAGAGCGGACCGAAAAATCTAAACTGTCCTTAATGGATAGAGGATGTTGGTACAAGGTTGACAAATGAAAATTCCTATTCCAAATTATGAGAGTGTAAAGACAGGGGTTAAAAGTGGCTTTAAATTAAACAAATTCACTGTTCAATGGTGAGTGGCATAAAGAAGAAATAAAAATAAGTTAAAAAATGAATGACACATAACGAATGAAGTGACACGGTATAATAGAGTATAATACAATGAAAAAAGTAAAAAGCAACTTAAGGACATGTTACAGAGGATAACAATGAAACAAGTTAAAGTAAAAAACAAAAACACAAAGAATATATTAGATGCCAGGAATATGTTGTGAAATATGATCATAAAATTGCAGGAATGGTGTTCTGGCAGGATTTTTGGGGGTGCATAGAAATGGGTTTCATCTCTCAAACATACACAAAAACCTGTGTAGGCAATAAAAAGTTAAGGAATTCCACACATTTCTGTAATTTTCCAGAAATATGTTGCAAAAGACAACACATTGACAAAAAAAGTCTGCTCAACAAATACCATTGGTTACTGCAGTTTGCCCTTGTGAACAGGAAATTGGTTTCACAATAGTTTCTGTTGGCAGTGGGTACTTGAATTAAATTAACCTGAAATACATTGTTATTTTGTTGCTTGTCCACTGAGTGACTTCGGTTTGCTGCAGTAAATCCACTAGATGCTTGAATACCTTCATTTGTGATCAACTAGAAAAGTATGTCTCTGTACTGGGGTGCAAGGTGCAGGTGTGACACCCACCCAATGCTTACATTATATTACTTTACATTACATTACATTACGGGCATTTGTTAGACGCTCTTATCCAGAGCGACTTACAAGGCAAAGTGCATAAGAACAGTACAAAAAGTGTGAAGATAAACCTAGAGAGGGGTAAAGTCCCAAGTGCCAAGGTGATCGAATAGATCAGGACTCCCCTAGAGACTACAGACTTACTAAACAGCTTAGTTAACCTCATTTCCTCAACAATATAAAAACTGACAGAATGACTGTGGAAGGAAGGGGTGGTCCTGTCAACTTTTTCCCAAATTGGAGTGGCCAATCACATTCCAAAGAAACACACATTGCTGAAATCTTCCTCTATAATTCTAAGAGATGGTAGATGCACACAGACTCTCGTCTGAAACGTACTCTGTCAGCCGCTGCTTCTTTTCATCCCGCCGTCCACAAGCGAAGCTTCAGAAGAAATGGGTTGGAGGAAGTAGCTCTCTGGATGAAACTACGGCCAATCATCCACTGCCCAGGGGGATGAAGGCCACAGACAGGGCTGGCGTTGTCTGGGATCGCTTCTGGACCCTGGAGCCCTTCCACACACTGGAGCAGCGCCTTGACAAGATGAGTCTCCCAACAGCCCCGAGCTACAAGAATGGGTCACGAAAATTTGTGTATTCGGTAAGTGGAGCTGTGGGCTTGGAAAGTTTGGGATACAATGGAGTATGCGATTATTCCTCTCCCTCTGTGAGAACCCTTCAGAGGAGAGAGGAGATCCAAGGCCATCTTCTTTGTGGGGGCGTATGTTAAACAGCCTATTTCCACAGGGCAGATCCTGCATAAAAACTGTTTAAAGCCAAGAACATGGGTTTGGATTCTATCAAGTCAAGACTACTGCCCACATTAAGCCTCAAAGCAGGCTTCTACAAGGCATGCCTCTCAAATGTCTCAATCTGTTCCTGGAAGCCACACCCATTTTACCATCATGCCCCTCTCTCTCTCTCTCTGTCTGTCTTTGGGCTTTTGTTTGAAGGCTCTGTGTAAGCCATGTGAGTTCCAATTTAATGCCTCCACTAAACCAGCTCCAACAAAACAGCAGTTGGCAATTCCCAGTTTTACCACCAAAAATGAAATAAATAAGCATAAGTATAACAGAGGAGTCCAAGCCAAATCACAACAAATAAGGCTAAACAAAACACCAAAATAGAGAAAAGAAGGACTCCACAGCTTTACTTTTGAAAAGAGAACTTTATATTGATCAGAAATGCAGGGCAGATTAAGAGAGGGGATGAGGGTGGGTTCTGGGTCCAGTGTAGAGGGTCTGGGTTTCCACTTCCACTGTGTGTGTGTGTGTGTGTGTGTGTGTGTGTGTGTGTGTGTGTGTGTGTGTGTGTGTGTGTGTGTGTGCGTGCACGTGTGTGTGTGTGTATGTGTTTGTATATACAGTTTGTACATGTAGATATGTATAGGTGTAGCATGTGTATGTTATATATGTTGTACATGTAGGTATGTGTAGGTGTAACATGTGTATGTTTCTGTTTCCATGCTTTGTGTGTGTGCTCATGCTTCTGTGTGTGTGTGTGTGGCTGAGATAAACCGAGGAATTCACAGGCACTAACCCTCCCAGATTCAAAACAAGCTCTTTTTCTGTTAGAGCCAAATGCTCAGCTCATTCGATTGTTCCCAAAAACATCAAAGGATAATGATGATCTCTCAGTTTAATGTGTGGGGGGCTGTGTGTCTTTTAAATCACTTAATAACAGGAAGAAGAAGGGAGGGGGTAATGACTGTTCTTTAGTTTGCTTTCCCTCTCTTTGTTGCTTGCATCTCTATTTCTGAGTTATTCACAGTTAGTCTACAGCTCAATTCCCCATAGCCATCGACTTCCAGCTTTGCCACAAGGCCCCCTGTAGAAGCGTATTGATTTACACTTTTTGTGTTGTTTCTTATCGCCCTCTCCTCCTATGAGTCACTTCAATGCCTCTGACTAACCGGGGATGCGGGGGAGACTCGGGGTGAGTGGGTGGCAGCGTTTGGGTGGGGGTGGGGGGGGGTGGTGAAGGGGGTGATGCTTTTTTTTCCATGGTTTGCTGAACGTTTAGCGTGCCCTTCTGAATGCGGGGTTTTGAGGGATCTACAGCTGAAAGATGAGAGTGGAGGTCCCTAAGGGTGTGTCAGGCTATTCGCTGGTACTAGTAAATGGAAAGACGCCATTGGGGAGAAGAACTGCTGGCTTTGCATTCCAGACACATTTATCTGAATTAATTCAGTAACAAAGTTTTTGAGTCTAAAAACATACTTGTTTTAAGGATTCATTTCCAGTTATGGTATTCTGTCCATCACATATGGTTAAAAAATATATTTCCTGCCAAATTACGTTAAAATTTTGGATGTGAGTGCAACAATGTGTTCTTTAAGGTGTTAGCTAGTATAAATGTTGGGGAGCTGGAATTTTACCTAAGAGATTGCAGGTTCAGTTCCCTAGTAGGGCAGTGTCATTATTGTACCCTCAAGCAAGACATTAAACCTGGATTACTTCAGCAAAATACAACAAAAAAATCCCAGCAATGTAAATTATGATTGAGAAAATGTAAGCAGTATAAGTCACTCTGGGCCCTCATTCTTGCGTATTACAAGAGGCAGATGCAGAAGGAGAGAGAAGATTACTGCAGAAGGATTTTAAAAAAATGTTGTACATCTGTCATCTGAATTTTTAACATTCCATAATGCTCTTGTAAGCATCACTGAGCACCTGTTGACCAAGTGTAATTGACCGTTGAGCTTTTGTTTATATGAGGTGGAGTTTGAAGTGGAAGGGGTCCCATGTCTGCCATGTCTGCCATTCCCTGACATACAGACTGTGGCGATTACGGGGAGATAAGATGAACGCCGCTTCCATCCCAGAAAAACAGCCCCAGGCAGAGATAGAGAATCACATTACATCTCCACTCTCTGCAGGTAGCATCTCTCATAATACACATCCACAGTCTGAATTATAAAGCAAGTGATTTTAATCAAATGACTCCCGGCAAGACTATGTTCCATAACATAAATTAAGCGGCCGTTCATTTTATTTATTAATTTTTTTTTTTTTTTTGAAATCAGAAACGATCAAAGTTAATAAAGGCAATGCTGTTTTGTTCTAGTAAATATTTTAGAAGGAATTTCTCTGTGTTGCTAATGGAATGAGCCTGCGCGCGATATGTAGCCGTCCTCAAATGTGAAAATGATGGAAGCCTAACCTCAGGGAACTGTCTATTTATGTTCTTCGAAAACACAGATGTTACGGCTGACACTTCCACACAGTTTCCAGCTTAATGAGCTTCTCACTTTAATTTGTTTTACATTTCCTATTGTTCGTTTTTTTTTCCCCTAATCTTTTATGTTGAAGTCATTGAAATCACATTGGAGGATTGCAGACAAAGTTTAAAATTGGATATAATGGCTTTTCATGTTGTCTGTTGAGTTCTTCTGTGCTTTTTTGAATTATGAAATATTGTTTTAGCTGATGTTCTGGAAGTCAGGAGTTTAAGTACTGGATGCGACACTTCAGGTAAGATAAATATGCAAACAGTTAATGAGAGCGTGTTGAATATGTAAATGTGTGTTCAACCACTTCAGCTCCAGAATTTTGTCCAAAGCAGATAGGATGTGGAGCATTGTTTTGATTTAACAGTGAAGTAGGGGCAGAGGACAGTCTGGCTTTTTGGACTGGCTGGCTTTCCATATATGGTGATTATACTTATCTTTAAGCATTTAGTTGAGCTTGTCTGTCAGCATTTTTGTCAGGTTTATTTTATTTATTTTCTTTGCTTTAATTTACCGGATATAGGTTTGTTTTTCACTGGTTGACTGTTGAGGTGGAAGTGAGGTCAATCAGTTATCTAAGGTGAGGATACTTTTTTGGAGGTGGGGTGTTGGCGGAAATTTTATAGCAGCTCGGAAATTTTTCATTCACCTCTTAAACTTGTCACAATGACCTGCAATAGTTTATGGTTCGGGTGTTGCACAGAATTTTCGGACTCTGGAAAAAAGTAAAGGAAGTTGAGAGGGACTCAATTGAGAGAAATTGTTTTTTTGTGAAAAAGCAGGATTGGCTGCTTTAATACAATATTATTGATAATAAATTTTGTACAAAATAGGAAAGATTGCTCATAATTATTTTTACAGACAGGCTGTTTTATATTCAGGGAGCTGCTACAGGTTTGGCACATTACACCGAGATATAACACTTCATGCCAGCCTGACAGAGGAAACAACAGATATCAGAATGACTAGCAAATGCTGGTTGATATGAAATAAGTTGTCCAATGAAAACAGTTAGCTTCCTTTTGAGCATGAGCATGCATGGAGCTGATGAGGTAGCCAGACGAATGTTTTTTAAATGGATCTAAACCACGTCTTGTTCTTACAGTAACTCCTCTGGGTTAGATGTTTCCGGTGGTGGTAAAGTACCTGCTAGGCACATATTTTACCCTTAAGAAACCTTAATATAGCTGCCTTAGCCACCTTTGGTGGGGAGGGTGGAAATGGCTGTGGTGCAGCCCAGTGTCTCCCTCCCCCAGTCCTTTAGCCATCAGGCTCCTGATTATTCTTCTTTCATCCTCTTACACACAATTAATTAGGTTTAGTGTACTTCAGACTCAAGCATATACGGCTGTAAACCTGAGTAGTAGTTACTGAAAGCCATTATCATCTAACATTTCAAAGTATCATCATCTAGCTCTGGAGGTAAGAGTTATTCTCTACAGTGGAACATGAACTTGTTTATGCCAATATGACCTCATGTTTACCCACGTCCTTCAATTGATCCATTAGCTGAACACTGGCCTCCACTCAGCATTACCTCTGCAGCAGATTTTAAAACTCTTTTTGAGAAAGTAATGTGCGGTAGATGCAAATTTATGCTTGTGAAAATAATTATGCAGAATGTCTCTGTTCAGATCTTCCTTTTAAACATTCGAGATGCAGTGGCACTGAACCCAAGTAATTGGTTAAACAATTTATCCAAGCAGCCAAAAACAGCTCAATGAACAACCGTTTGTTCATAAATTGAACAGAAAGTTGTTACTAATTTGTTCATTGGTGCAGATACAAACAAACAGGAGTTTGTAAAAAAAAAAACAAAAGCATTTTAACATCTCTACCCTCTTTGCTACTACAAACACAATCCCGTTGTCAGCCGGCTTCCTATTAGCACCAGCCTAACATCTGTGTGATGAAGGGCGGGCGGCAGATGCGTGATAGGTGATGTGAACCCCCAGATCAGCTCAGTCAAAGCTGCCTAATTAAGATCTCAGCTGGGGGGCGGTGTACGTGGCTGTTCTTCTGGACCGCGTCGACGGTGGGCGGGGTGGGGTGGGTGGGGGTGTAGGGGGGGGGTGGGTGATGTTTGGTGTGCCTGGGAGCAAGCGTGGGCCCCTCCCCTCTGCACAAACTTATCATTCCCTTTTGAATACTTTCTGTTCCTGTCGCTCTGTAATTGGCGGCTGCGACACTCCAGTCTCTGTTGTGCCACCTGCACCCTCTCACCAGGAGCGACGCAGCTGAAAAGCAGGCGCTCCCATGATCTCCACCCGCGACGATCCAGAAACTTCTTTTGCACCTGCGTTGAAGGCCGATTCCATGCATGGAGTCTGAGCCTGGCACCGGTCCAGTGCTGAGAGGCAGGCGGATTCACTTCGCTCATTTTGAAGTTTTCAGCTGATATACCACATCCTGTTGTTTTGTTGGTGTTGAACACTTGATCTGTGTCGGAAAATTGACATGTCACTGAAAGTATGAGTATTTTTGCTCTCCTAAATCATCGTTCTCAACTTCCAGTCTGTGAAAAGAGACAGCTGAGCTTTTTTCAGCCACCCCAATGCTTGGGTCGCTACATTTTACTGAATGCCCAGAAAATCCTGGGAAAACTCTGCTCCCAAAAATAGCCTTTCCAGGCAGCCAGCTCTTGCTCTCAATTATGGAAGTTCAAGGGATGACAAAAAGGCAGAGCAAAACGTCTGGACTGGAATTTAAACACGCCTAAAATACAATGATGTTTTTGCCATGAATTTTAATAATCCACATGTTTAATTTGGTAACAAGTCTTTTTTGAGGAGCAAAAAGTCCATGTATGTACACAACCTTGGCAGGCATTTGTCTACAGGCAGCTACCAATCAATGAGACTGAAGATGGTAATTAACTCAAACCCCATCTTTCCCTGGAAAATCTGAGCTCATTATTGGCACACCAATGTGGACCTCCACCAATAGGCAGTAATGGCTGGGAGTTCCACCACAGGTCACAAAGAGGAACCAAAACCATGTGACCTCCTGTGGGTCCAATCAGAATGCTCACTCATTTTTTTAAAAACATTTTTTTTTTTTTTTCCCCAGTCTGTGAACAATCGATCTTGGCTCTCGATAGCTTTCATTTACACTTCACAAATGTCAGCTCTCAGTGTTATTTGAGAGTCCGGGACATAGAGTTTGTTCAGTCAAATGGAACGCTTTTGTAAAATCAATATCAAATATATTAAACCCTCTATTCTATATGCATTTGAGTTGGCGGTTAGGGGCTAAGCAGTTCACAGAATGTTCCATAGTTGTCCTTCAGTTGATCAAGAGAGTTTATGAAGGAAATGTTAATAAATCTCTAACCTGAAGGGGAAAGGTCTTGAGACCGTGGGTGGAGAGATAACACGCCGTATGTTAATTGCCATGCGTTGTTGTGATGTGATATGAAAAGGTTTTAGTGTGATAGCATACTTTCGGCTCCTCCTCACGCCCTTGGAGAGGGAATAGTAAACATCGCCCCCAAAAAAATGGGGAGGGGGAAGATAACAGTATGAAAAGAGCTGGAGAGGTCGCCCAAGGTCATCGGAGGATGGCGGATCCTGTACATCCCTTGAGGACGGCGTTGATGAGGTCAGCTGAGCATGCCCTTCACGCGAGACAGGGAGGGGTGGGGGGGAGGATGTGGGGGTAGCTCAGATTTAGATCGCTCGTTAAAGATGAAACCAGGGTCACGAAGCCTGATGAGTCAGCGAGCAGCTGATGCGCTCCGCTGCCATTAACGAGACCTGAGGTTGCTGTGACGATGGTTGTGTTGAGAGACCTCGAAGTGCGACTCCTAGTGGCCAAGATTTGCATTACACATATTGCTTGATTGATTGGTAGGTCGATTGTCATCACCAATGTGGAAAATTCTCTTGCATCACACAAAAGCAAGTACGATAGCAGAAGCATACCACTAATACAGAATCACAAAGTAAGACAGACAAACAAGGAGAGAGAGGCCACACAGCAGTTCATTGTAATGTGTACATATGAAAGATGGAATTCCCTATGAGCTTCAACTACTGCTCTGCTTTGCACCCTTTTTTTCCAGATTCTGAATTCCCAGTCTTATTCACGGGCCTTGCTCAGCCCCCACTGTCAGTTCTGGAAAGTGCAGATAAGCACTCGCTCTCCTCTGAAACGTGATGTCAGCTGACACTTCTTTTCACACCTCAAGTCAAAATGAGCTGAGCTTATGCAGAGAGACATGAGTTAGACACTTAACATTAATCTTTGTGTATGCAGAGTGCAGACAACAACTTAACCAGCAGGGGTCACATGTGAGCAATGAGACATGGGCACGCCAGAAGAACTGATACCCTCTTTCTCAGGGAGACAACATAAACAATTATGCCACGTCCTACAAAGCTATTGATTGCTGTTAGCCCTGGCACAGTCCTGATAGGTTCCTGATTCTGATTTGTGCTGCCATTGGTGACCGAAGCAGTTTAATCATGTACCACAAGCACACAACTCAGTTTAGTGCTGCTTGGATGAGGTCGGAGTGAATATATAAGTTGTATCACAAAAATGGACCTTACAGCTGTAACCTATACACTGTAACCTTTGACCTGCAAGCCCAGCTCCCTAACCATTATACTACACTGTAACCTCTGAGCTACAAGTCCAGCTCCCTAACCATTATACTACACTGTAACCTCTGAGCTACAAGCCCAGCTCCCTAACCATTATACTACACTGTAACCTCTAAGCTACAAGCCCAGCTCCCTAACCATTATACTACACTGTACAATGCAGAAGTGTAAATTACAATGTACAATGCTGTTGACAGAATTGATTCCTTCGACATCACAGAGGAGTAAACACATTTGTTCTCATTTAAAAAAACACAGGAGGGATCAACGTTATTACCATTATTTGTCCGCATTTGTTTGTTGTGAGTTCATCAGAAAGAAATACAGTAAGTAAAGAAATTCAATAAGTCTGCTGATTAAGACAAATAAAAGTCCCTTGGGCGATATTAAATATTAAAGTCAATACAGTCAACCGTGACTGAAAGCCTGCCCTGAGATATATCATCCCTGGCAGGACTGAAAATAGAGGTCATGAATTACAAAATAAGAAAACAAAACAAGATTATTAATCTGCATCCTGATTCCATGTATTGAACGAATGTTCTGTACCTTTGCATTTTCATAGTGTTTACCCATGTTTTTTTTTCTGTTTTTTTGGACTAGGTTGTTTTAAAAGGTATTCCATGGCAGAATGGAATTTTCCTTATTCTCAAAGGGACATCAGAAAAGAAAATACAGCTCTGTAAAAGAAACGAGAAAAAAGGTTTTCATTTCGTTGCTGGGTAATAGCAGAATTGTAATTTACCAGGCCTCTAACTTAAAGCAGCAGGAGGGGACGGGCAATATTGCAGGTAAAATGGTTCATCTCGGACGATCACGCCTGCAGGTTGATGAAAATCTCAACAGATCAGCCGATAATTACCAGACGCCGGCGCATGTAGGGATAAACTTTTTTTTTGTTTCCTTCCTGGCAAAGCAGGGCTGAAAACACTTCTCACTCCTGAGAGTGCGAATGAGGAGCTGGTAGAAAAACGCCAGATCAAGTTTTCCGTGCGGGGCTTCGGAAACGGCTACGTCTCGCTGTCATGTTGATAAACGCACGCAGGACAGAGTCTCCTGGACGGGATGGCTCTCTCTCTGACAGAGAGGGGAGGAATTGATGTCCTTTGAATTCTGTTTACAGGAGCGCTGGGAATCGGTGCCTGAGTTTGTGTGGGATTCTGTGTGCCAGACACCCGTGAGGCAGAGAGAGGAATAGTAAAAGGAAGCGGGGGGGGTACTGCCACCTCAATGATGACAGTGTCTCATCACCAGCCCCCCACCCCATGGCCGCCCCTGTCCCTCCTGCAGAGCCGAATTCCCCATCCCCACCCCATACTCCCCACTCATGCTGTGTGTGGTTTGTCCTTGACTTCTGATTTGTCAGGGTCATCCCCCTCGGCTTTGGTGGGGTTTGACATCACTGACCACCACTGCCCAGCTACACAGTCACGCCACACACATGCATATTCACACGCTCACACACACACACACACAAGCACACACAAGCACGCACAAACATACACACACAAACACAGACACAAGCACGCACAAACACACACACACACACACACACAAACACAGACACAGACACATGCATGCATACACAAACATTCATGCACACACACACACACACCCATACACACACACATACACGCACGCATGCATGCACAAACATACACACACACACACTTGCAAGCAAACCCACGCATACCCCACTACTCACCTCACAGGCAAAAACACCACACCCACACTCACACACCCACATATGTATACACACATAAGAACACAAATACACACACATGCACGTACAAACCCAGAAATATCTTGTCTGAGTGTTCTTTTCTACAAAAAATACCACCTGTAAAAAAATGGCCCCTGACCAGGGTCTTAATACATATGAAACAGGGTGCTAACCCCTGGCTTAATTTCCATCATTACAAAGTTAGCATATGGCCAAACTGCCTGGACTTCAGCCTAGCTAGCGCTGCTATCAAGGGCTCTCTGCTAAACAGCACTGCGACTCCAGCTCTGACAGGTATGATAGCTGGGTCATGAATATTTCATAGGCAGGATTATAGCATTTAAATCAACAGAAAACTTGACTGGCAGGGTTTGCTTGGGATAGTAAGACCAGAGACTGCCGCTATGTTTTTCCCGATGCTGTCTGTAATATGGATCTCTGGGCCGGCAGCCCACATCGGCAGTGCATTTATGCAGCTACCCATAATCCCCTGTAATAAATAATATTAAAGAAACGCTTCTTGCCATGGAAGTCCACCCACCGCCGGGCGGGAGCACGAATGCTTTTTCGTGTGATCCAAACTCAGGGGGCAGGCTTCCTTTATCATAGCATTACAACACACACGTTAAAGCTAACTCCAATTAATTAAAGTCAAATGAGCTCTGTTGTCATTTGGAGAGCTTTTTGCTCTCGTTATTTTTATTATAGGAAAAGGGGGAAATGTAAACCCTTTTGTCCTCCCACCCCGTTCCCTAATTAGAAGTGCGTGTGGGACGAACCATGGAACGGTTTCAATTAGTCACCAAAAAGTCTTATTCATTCAGGCTTGAAGGGACCAAGGAGGAAAAAAAGGTTTTTTTTTTTTTTACGGCTGTGATGAATTTTTAAAGAAGCCCTCAGCGCTCACATGGCAGACAAAGTGATTAAAACTGCGTTTGTGGGTTCCATGGAGAGGCGACGCCAGTGAAAGCAGGCCCACAGAGCAAGGGGTTATTCCCCCCCCACAAAAAACGGCACATGCTCGCTTCCCGTTCTCCGCTTCAAAACCGCCTGATATGGAGAGGGGCCTCTTTCTAGGCACAAGCCCATGTTTTGGGAAGAGCGAATAGGCCGGGGAGTGGGGTGGGAGGACCGGGGAGTAAAGGGGGGCAAAGGGAAGGGGGTCCACATGTGTTTTTCGGGAGATAGGATTTCTACCCCATGCCATTGCACTCTCCAGCAGTCCATAGAGACGGTTCCGGATGAGCTCTCCGCTGGGCAGCCGCGCAGATTCACAGCGCAGATCCCCGTCGCATCATAGCGCTAATCTGCAGGTCATGAATATCAGTGTAGCATTAAACCGGCCGCACCGTCCTCATCAGAAAGGGCTTGCTTTCATTAAAACCTGTTTGGCTCTTAGATTCATCAGTGACAGTAGCAGAGACTTTGGTCCTTTTATAATGAGGAGATGGCCCCCGGTTTTCCCAATGTCACGCTCTTACGCTTGTTAATCATTAATAAGAGGCAGTCAGTGGAGTACAGGGGAGGCTGGGAACCTGCCTTTATTTGATAACGGTAATCATCCTGGAGCTGTTTTTGATTATTTTCTTTGATTAAAGAACCTTGGCATTTAAATAAGGATAAGCTATTCCTCTCTTTTTCCTTACCTGATTTAATCTAAGGTTTGTGCACTAGCTTTACGCAAATGACACACAGGTCTTGGCTGTTCTAACCTGCCCCCCAACACACACACACACACACACACACACACACACAGACACTGACACACCAAAAAGAAGGTAAGAGACTGTAAACTGATCACAAATATTTTGTTATGAATGTCATAATTATGAATATGATGTCACCCCTGGTAACCCCCGTCACCCTGTTATAAAAATGATTTAAAAAAATGCAGAGCACAAATCCGGCTAATCATGACTTGTGGATAAGCGGTTTAAGATCAATATCGGCAGAAGGTAAATGATCTGCCTCTTAGCTCCAGTAAGAGATTTTCTTTGTGTGTCGGCAGGCTGAGAATCACAGGGCAGATAGTCAGAGTTCCACTGAGCCAAGGAACAGGTGAGGAATAAAACACAAGCTTATTGGAAAAACAGGCTTTAAGATGAAAAGCGTTTACGAGGTGAAACCGAATGAGCACGTTGAGCTAAGTGATGCGTTATATTTTCAGGGGGAAGAGGCTCCCAGACACATTTATTGTAATCTTAATGTTTAATTCTCCGTCAGCGTTGTATAGTTTTTTATAAAAGTTTGAAAAAGCGACGGAATGAAAGACCATGAGAGGTAAGGGAGGTCTTATTGTTATGAATCGAGTGTTATTACGTTATCTTTATTACCCTGAAGTAACTGAGATATGTAATTAAACAGCAGTGATGAGATCTTGGCTTTCCGCTGATGGAGGGATTCTGAAAGCCTTTGAAAATGGTGAAAAAAACAATGGTGGATTATGAGCTTTTGTGCTTAGACAGTATAATTAGTCAATTCAACAGCAGTCATAAATCTTAGTTATTGCACATTAGCACTTTAACACAATAATAAATATTCACATTGCTTGATTAACCCGTCCATCTGGAATTATAGCTGAAATGAATATGAAAGAATATGAAGTAAACTTTATAATTTGGAGTTATTTTTTTCCCCTCCACTCCCAACCACCACCACCACTACACAACCGCCCCCCAACACTTCCTCCTCCCGGGCTATATTGTATGAGTTGATTCATATTCATACATTCAGTCATTCATTTTTCATGTTTAATATTTCACCACGCCAACACAGCGGGACACAAAAGAGGAATAGGAGAGAGATGGTAAATAATTCAGCCCTTTCAGTGTGTGGCACGTAATATCGGGACGGTGGCGCTGCGCGCGCCACAGGCGTGATGAAGCCATAAACGCCTGCGTCGCGCAGCCATTTTCCCTTTGCCTCCCTCTTCATATTTGCATATCGAGTTTAAAACATGCCAGAACACGGGCGCTGGCGCACCCCTCCACCCCTCCACCACCCCCACAGAGGCCCAAAGGATGCCAGCTCCTCCCCCCTCCGGCACCGAAACTGCGCTCAGGGGTACGTCCGCCCCCCTGCTGGCACCTCTGCCGACCCCCACCAGAGGTGAAATGGGTTCCAAGAATCTGATCATCCTGATCGTTATCATCGTTTTTCATACCCATATTTTGCAAACGCCTCCTTATTTTCCCTCTGGCAGGGAAACTAACACAGGCCCAGGATCTGGCATGCAGATGGACTCATCACATTTAAGGAAACTCCAGCCGGGGGGTGGGGGAGGGCAGCTGCACCCGGGCCCATGAACGTTGGGAGGGTGGGCCGGCCCAAGTGCCTCTGACACATGTCATATATAGTGACGCCTGTCACGTTTTCCCAAGATGAACTTCAAATGAATCCCAAGTACAATGGAATTTGTTTGAATTTATTAGTCCTACATAATTAGGATCCTCTATAATGCCTCTCCCACCCTACCCTACAGTCTCGCTCCTGTTCACAAACACAAACACTCTTTAACATTACTTTTACCTTCCCTAAAAATAATGACAATTATAATATTCAGTTATTATTATTATTCACAATGATATGATGTGGTTTTTAATGGCCGGCAAATGAAACTGAGATCACTAATGTCTGCAGCAGCACCAGGGTAAATCATCTAATAGGGTGGCTATATTAGTCTAACAATGTCAAATAATTTACAATGTGAAGAGTTAGGGTCGGGGGTCGGGGTGTGAGGAGGGGTCCATCAGTAATTCTCATACCTGGGCCCATTAGTAGCTGTTTGTGCTGGTGGTTCATCAGCATCGTCGGTTGCAAAAACCCCTTTTTCTGAGCCGTTACCATTTTTTAACAATCTTCCGGCTGAATGCATTGTCATCGTCACCAGCAAATGGGCTTCACTTTGCTGTGAACCTGCAGTTTTCTCAGTTGTAGGATAAAGAGATGAGCTTTGTTATTGACCGGTGTGCTTTCAGATGGAAGTATGTATTACCACACTCTAATGGTAAATCATCCACGATAACTCATCTGAAGAAAATAAATTTACACCTAGATGGCGAGATGATGTCAGTAAACTGGCAGGGATTTTGTTGGAAGCTCTGAAATATAAGACTGGCATGTATATAAGCAAAACATGTAATATTATGCGCACAACAATAACAACTACAGAAACATATAATTAACGCAAGCAAAGTCCACATTAGCGAGGCAATAATTTTCTCTGCCTCACCGGAGGAAAAAATGGGGTTAAGCCAGTTAAAATTCCTGGCCTCACTACTCTCTAGTGGCCTCTGCTGGCCAGCTTGGCATGTGCATCACATGTTAACTTTGTATTCCCTCCCATTCCATTGCAATCATTTAGCTGACACTGTCATGACATAGATTTTGTGAATTATTGTTTTTTGTTAACAGTACCTCCTAGTGGCTAAACAGTGTATTTTCCTTTGCTTTATATTGGAACTCACTTAGTTTTGTGATTGGTCAATCGAGGTCATGTTATGTAGATGTCAGCGATTACCAGGAAGTAAGTTAGTTTTTACTGTTCCATGTGCATCTGGAAGCTGTTTATGGTTGCCTACTCCGTTTGTGCCTTGGAGAGCCTTTGCCTGTAAGTTCTTTTAACCTTTGTGATTAATGTACACAAACAGGCATCTTGTTAACTAACAAAATAACTAATTTCCATATGTTTTGAGGAAAGATATTTTATTTAAAAGGGTAAGAGCAAAAGCTATAAATACATATTCCAAGCTATACCTAGCTCATGTTCATGTTTAGCTAGATTATTCTGTTAGCAAGTGATATGCTGCTGTCTTGCATCAAAATGTAAGAGAAAAGAAGACTCAGTAAACTCCTTCGAACTGCTCTGCGTCTGATTTTCTCGAAAGCCTGTTCGCTATCTGTCGAATCTGCGTAGTTGTTACACGCAGTGGGGACAGAATAGATACTTTTATCCAAAGCTACTTTCAGTTGGTTAGGGTTGATGTGGGTTTGAGGGCCTTGCTCAAGGGCCCAACAGCAATGGTGTTCTTGCTGTGGCTAGACTGGGGCTGGAACCAACCCGGATTATAGTAGATCACAGTTAGATTTGCTTTATCTAATGTCCTGTAGAGACATCTTAAACAAGTGGTGCACAACCCTGTCCTCCCCATGTTGTTTGAATGTAACGTTCTGCAATGTCTTTTTCCTACTTCAGACTTCTCTGTCTTGTGTGAGGTTCAGTTTTAGATTATATTGGCCTGGAGTCGATCAACAGTTGTCCTTAACTTTTTCTTGCAATTTAATGAAAATGTTATGCTTTTTCTCAAGGAGAACATTTTTGGCAAGTTCACTTTAATGATCGCTGACCTTGTCAAACTGTGTCAGTAAAGATAAAAATCAACACTTGTGTTTAATTGTTGAATCCCAGTTAATGTCCAAAAAGTTATACATTTCCCTGAACAAATTGCAGGTACACATTTTTTAAAGCTTCAAGTTGATTGTTTCTTGTTAGTCTATATCTTTTTGGATGGGGTCTTCCCCTGTCTCCGCCAGATTACATAATGTTGTTGCAGAACTGAGAGTGTTTTGGATTGGATGAAGCCACCTAGGAATTGAGAGCGGAAAATTGCGGTTTTACAACAAACTCTCCAAGAACGACACGACACCGCTGCCCACATCTGTTCGACCCTCTCGCCAGGAACAAACAAACAGACAGATGGACAGACGGACAAACATTTGCGGGAAGTGTGACCCCTTCCATCTCTCTAAGAGCCACATGCTATTCTTCCACTCTGTCTGGCAGCCATGGTGCTATGTCGCGTGATTGGTTCATTTCTGACGCCCGCTGCATCGCCCAGGGGTGGAGAGGTTTCCCTCTTACACGGGGTTGGGGGGCTAAGCCGCTCATCCTCCCCCTGGGGCAGGTAGTGCATCACGGTACCCCCATTTCCCTTGGGGCTTAAACCAGGTGACTGTTCTTTGTCAGACACTGTAACCATTTCAGATAACTGCCCCTACCATTCCGTTCCCTGCCCCCTGCCCCCTGCTTTCATCTCCCTTCCCCCATGCCACAGCAAAGAAGAAGGAAG
The DNA here is from genome assembly GCA_022829145.1 of Albula goreensis. Taxonomy (NCBI): domain Eukaryota; kingdom Metazoa; phylum Chordata; class Actinopteri; order Albuliformes; family Albulidae; genus Albula; species Albula goreensis. Next base: position 7,818,258 of record CM040741.1, on the reverse strand, counting down.
CAGGAACGGGAATTTGTGGAAATAGGGCAAAAGCATAATGACCCAGCTAGCTAGCCAGGCATTCTGTTATTGCAAGCCTTTTTAATGCACCGCCTTATGAAATATATATGCACAATGGAGATGGCAGCTACTTCTATTGGTTTACTTCATTCAGGCCTGGGGATTCACACTTTAAGGTGTGTTTGCTAAAAGTCAACCTGTGGAACCTGGGGAGGATAAACACAATTCTGTGTGCCACTCACCTATAAATTCCCATTATTGGGAGGTTTGAAAAAAAATCATCATTTTATTTATTAATTTATTCAAAAAGGTAATATTTCAACATAGCTACATCCTGTAATCATTTGATCAGAAGGCTCAAAGGGAAATATTTAGCCTTTTCTATTGTTTATATTGACCTTTGTTTTTATTGTGGGAAAAAAATCTAAAGTATATTCACATTATTGCAGATATGATTTAAATAAATAGCTACAAAGAACTAAAAGTCATTTTTTTCTCTGCTTCTTCTGACTCAGTTTGCTGAAATAGTAATTTCCCATAATGCATTTATCTCTCATGCACTCACAACCAAGCAAAACTATTTATTTCCCCCTGAGGAAATGAGGCAGCTGGGGGATAATGGATATTCATGTAACATGTAAGAAAATATTGATGTCATCATTGTGATGTAAATGGCTTAACGTAGCCAGGGCAACAGTGCTCAAATACCATGAGACCCTGTATTGGAATTTGTCTGTCTGAACTCACTGCAGAGAAGGTAAAAACACTCATTTACTTTTGAATTCATATTTTGCTGTTGTGAAGGCCAGCAACCAGCAACTTCATTGTGCTATCTCAAGAAAAATATGTGACATTTGTAATTGTATTCTATCTCTCTCTCTCTCTCTCTCTCTCTCTCTCTCACACACACACACACACATTTTTTTTTCAAAAATATAAAGATGTAAACTCACATTTCAAGCCAAAAAAACCTTCACTTGTTCAGTTCTGTTCAATGGTGGCAGGTGTGGCCATTGCCAGTGGTGGTTCTGGTGTACCAATAGGGGGCAGTCCTCTGGACGAAGGAGAAAATCCAGCAATGGGGACGCGGTGCAGTTGGGGACATCACTGTCTTTTAGATGATAAGCCGAGGCCTTGACTTCATAGCACAAGACTGTGTCACAAAGAAGAGCTGGTTCCTCACTTTTTCTGGCCAAATTCTTCCTCTCAATCTGCCTATCCGCACCACAGGTCAATTACACTAATAAGTCCCCAGCTGTCCAGCTAAATCAGTGTGTGATGAGTGTATGACTGTTCAGGTTCACAATGGCTTCTGTGAAATCATAGTATCTGTCACCAGCTTTTTAAGCATAATCTGTATGAAAGAGGAAAGCAGTCAGAGAGAGACATACAGTGCATTTGTTGTGACATGCACCTTTCTTCAAGGGCAGACGGGGATAAAAGCCTTTCAGCTCCGCTTTGTTGTCCGTGTATTAACCGTCCCGAAAGAGCTCCACAGGTGAGGGATTATGTAGCCCCCATCCCCTTCCCGCTCACCCCCATCGGCTTGGCCGATTTGCAATGGATCTGGGTTCATTGGAGCTCTTGGAGTCTGAGCTTGAGCCATATGGCCGGTGGGAGCGCGGCCGGTTTTCTGGGGTCGTACTTTTGCGATATGAGAGCGGTCGGCTCGCCGATGTCGTAAGCGGTTCCCACGGGCGGCGAAACACCATCCAGCCATCCACCTCCCGAATCCCTGGGCTGGTCGATGGGCCTGTCATCTGACTCCCCGATTCGGATGGCTTCCTCTAGCGTACGTGTCTCGGGTCAGTCAAGGCTGTCCGGTTGGTCAAACTGCGTCATGAAGTTCGGCCTCCGTGCAGTTCTGCACGCGGCCGTCCTGCAATGTGTCCTCCTCCCGCCAGCAAGGGCTGAAAAACCACAAGTAACTCCAGCTGTGGTCTTGTCATCCTGCGCTGTTTTTTTCCTCTTGTACTGTCTTGCAAAAACAACACCAGATACAATAATAAAGAAAACAGAAAGAAAACAAATTCCAGCCCTTTAACTCGTACTGACGTACGGCATGTATCGTCATTCTGCGGTGCGCGTTTATGCCCCCAAACTGCGACAGCATTGATGGCGGCCACACAGTCAGCTCCACCCTCCAGCCGGCTCTAAGTACGATTTTGTCCGTTTGTTTGAAGAGCACAGCAATGTGCCCCCTAATGGTGCTGGGTGTGTTTTTTTGTGTTTAAATCTTTTTGGTACTACTTTAAGCTGCTCCCATCCCTGTATAATGATAGTATAATTACCTTTATAAGAACAGACTATTGCTGAATAGCTCCAGTTTTGGCAACATGCAACATAATTGTGTGTGCCTTCAGTGTGCCAGGCATGTCTTTCCCCTCATAGGTGCTAGCGCTCCTGTAGTATTTTGTGGCCTGTAGTTTGTGTACCATTCATTCATTAGTGGGTGATAGCATCGCAGGTCTGTTCAGCAGCCATACTGAGGTGCAGGTGCCACAGCCGTGTCTCAAGAGGCACAATTATGTTTGCTGTGCAGATGTGCACCATTACTACCAATGGCCTGCAGTCCACACTCTCTAGTGACCCCCTGTGGCCAGCTGGGGGCCTGCAAGTTAGTTAACTGAACATATGAGCTGTGGCTATTAAATAACGACACTGGGCTTATGTAAATCGAACCACAGCGCGCATGCGCAAACCACATGGTATGCATTGACCAATGGGTAAGCATAAACAACCCCTGAAAGTTTCAGTCCGCTCGCGACTTTAATTTGCTGTTACGCATCGCTTGAAGTAGACGTGTTTTCCTAGTCAGTCTCATTATTTGATAGCCACACCTCGTACGTTATCTCTGCATTCCTCCAATGGCACAATGACAGAAAGGACGTAATTGCTGTCACATCTGCAGTGTGAAGAATAGGCTAAGGCTCGTCACCATGCAAGCTCATGTGAGTCTGCTCCCTCCTAAATATGCAGGGGATGCTCACATAGTTCAATTACACAGTTCAGTTCCGATGGGAAAGTGACACACAGTTAAGGCCCAAAAAAACTGTGGGTAGAATGAATCTGTACCTTAGTGTTAATAATTTAGCGCTAATTGAATGTTCAGCATTGCCATTACTGTTAATAAATGAAAGAGAGCTGTGTGAGAATTAGCCAAAGTCAGTGGTGCTAGAAACAGCTGGTAAGGACTCATCCATCAGCCATGCGTTTCTTAATTTAAAGGGGGATGTTTTTCTTCTGGTTCAGAAAACCTTAAAATGACCTAATGTAAAGACAGAAAATTTGGTTCCCCCCGCTTGTTTTCACCACAGTTTTTTTTTTTTTTTCTTCCTCAGTTTTTTTTTTTTATACATGCGTAGGATTCTCCATTACCCCGGTGCCCAGTAACCGCGGTGACAGGCAGCACAAGTAGAGCTGTCAGCCGTCGGGCGATAACGTCTCTAAACCTCCGCGCTCGTGGCCCCCATCTCCCCCGAACAATTGGCTGGGTGCGCGCGTGCGGCTCCCCCCGTGCGAGTGGAGGATTAGGGGAGGGAGTCAGACAGCAGACAGGCTGTTTCAGTCAGCGGCTGCGTGTTTACTGTCACCTTATCGCTGCACGTACTGCGGGGGGCGACCGCCACGCCCGTGTTCTCTGTTGACTGTACCGTAAATGTCTACAGTTAGCAGAGGGGAGCGGGAGATAACTTGAGGGAGGCTCATGGGGAGCTGTCCAGAATGCTTAGGAATATGCGCCTATGACAGGGGCTGGGACCCAGTTAAATGAACCTAGTCCCTTTAAGAGCTCATGCAATTCAATCAAAACAAATTTTAACTTCAAACATTTTTTTTTTTGGGTAATTTTTTTACGAGAGACAAGCAATAGCATGCTTGAAATGTGTTTTTTTTTCATTGTAAAACAGAATAGCAAAGACTGTTGATTGAATTTCACTCACCCATAAAGAAACTAGGTTCATTTAACTGCCTCTCCAGCAGGGCTAACTAATGCTATGCAGAGACTGTGAGATATGTACTGTGTGTGTGTGTGTGTGTGTGTGTGTGTGTGTTTGTGTGTATGTGTGTGTGTATATATACATACAGAATGTTTATACTTCTCAAAATAAAACAAAGTAAATAGTGCTTACAGGAGAATGTTTGCGGTTGGATTATCCTACTGTAGTTTGTCTTAATGTGGCCCCCCAACACTGTTTTCTTTTACAGACATGAAAATGAGGCCCTTTCAGCCTCTGGCTAAGGAATTAGTGTCACTATGACTGAAAACAGGGCCGAAGCTGATGGGTTTTTGCTGTGCAGTAAAATACACTTGCAGGCCTTGGAGGGCATAGATCTATACTTATATAAACCTGCGCTTTCTCTCAGTATGGCACTGTATAAACGTATATACTGTTTCTATGCCCTTCCCAAGGCTTTGTGTTTAATCTAATGAAGGAAATGCATTGCAAAGAGACGGCCATGACTGATTCAAGCTGCCAAAGGTAAATGTGTTTTCAATTCTGCGATCGCTAGCTCCTGCATTTTATGTAAATAACTGATCCTTATATTCTATGAGAGGAGGCACCGCGGAGCAAAGCATCCGTAGTTGGTTCCTTTTTCCTTTACACAGTGAAGTGTTCCATTTCCTTCAGCCGTAACAGAGTTTGAAGTGAGTCCTACAGGGATCAAATGTACGCTCTAAGAGTAAAATACACTATCTAATTCAATTAAACACTGAACATCTAGACTCTCACTTGCACTGTTTTGAAATGTGGAATGTTGCAAAATGCATTGTATCCTTCCAACACAACAGCATTCTCAGTTGTGGGCCCCCTGGTGGTGAAATCAGCTACCTACACCAATTAAGACAGCAGAGTCACCTACCACCTTCAGTAGTCTGTGGACTGTCTTGTTAAGACTGCACCTGGGGTCACATGATTCACACTTGCCCTGATCTGCTGATACCACACCTGTCTGGTTTTTTTGGATTCACTGAGACACAAGTGGGTGGTTAAGATCAGGGTTTATACTTATGCTACACAATGGAGGGGTTTAGCAGCTAAACTGATTCAGTGCCGCATTTCAGTTAGCGGTATGGCATGTGGCAGTGTATACATACATACAGCTGCACCCCATGCAGAGTACCCTGAAGAAGAGGTGTCACCTTAATCATGATGCTGGAAAAACAACAAAACCTCGTTTGAAATGTGAACCACGGCAAGACGATAGCAGCTGTCAGCTGTGGCGTAATCTGAATGCTCCAGCCGCGCCGAGGTCCTGGTGAGGAATCTGGCTGAGAGGCAGGGGAGCGGTGCGTTCAAACCAGGGCGGCGTCAGCGGGGTTTGCGGCGCCCCCAGCAGGTTAGCGCACGCTCTCGTCAACAGCTGTTTTCTGCTGCGCCACCGTGGAGAGACGGGCGTGTCTGCACCGTCGGGGTGATGGTGATGGTGGTGGTGGGGGTGGGGGAGGGGGAGGGTAGTGGGAGTTGGGGGGTTCTCTAATCCTGTCAACCTGGCTGTGGAAGACTAATAAACATGGCTGTTTCCTTTTTGCTTGTCTAAATATGAAAATGAGGCATCTGCCCAGGAGGGCCACAGTGGGGGGGAGGGGGGTGGGTGGGGGGATGGGGGAATGTGACACTGAGGATGGGGCGAAGTACAGCGAGTGACAGGTTTTTTTTTTTCCAGATGGGGGTGGGGGAGGTTACAGACACAGTAGGGGTGTGTGGTGTGTGGCATGGTGGGTGAGGTTGTCAGACGTGGTAAGGGAGATTTCCGCAGGGTTCCTGTACTGCTGAGAGCTCTGATGGAACCCAGGTTCCCTGCTCAGATTTCATCTGCAAAACCAAATATTTACTTTTCCTGAAGGTGAACAGTCAAGCGGTCGTGCACTGCTTTTTCCCAGGTGAACAACAGTGTGTGAAGTGTGTTCTTTTGTTGAAGGTGAACTGGCGAAAGGCACACTACCTCTGACACCAACAACAAAAGGAGAAGCCACATTCTACGGTTTGTCTTGAAGAAAGGAATGCCCCACACAACTGTTCACCTTCAGTAAAAGTAAACATTTTATTTTAATATGGGGAGAGAGACTTGAGAAGGAGGCAACAATTGTTCATGTTTTAGAAAATATTAAATACAAAACCAGGATCACTTCCCTGAAGGTCAGGGCACTCTTGTAGAGGAAGGGAGAAAATATATATGGTTGAAAATGGCTTTATTAAATTGGGATATCCAATAGGAAATAGAAAAATTCCAAGCAGGTAATAGCAATCTGTTTTTGGCCACATGTAATTTGTCACAGCACAGTGTGCAAATGAAACTACTTCTGATACTTTCAAGAAAAGAAAAGACCATAGACTTTTAGCCACTCTTAAGAAAATGTGTTTCTTTTCTTTTGAAGGTGAACATTAGTGTGTACCCTGTCTGTTCCTTGTCAGAGGTGGTTTGTGGTTGTTTGTAGCTTTAGTGGGTCAGGTGGGAGATGTGAAGGCTGGTCCCGGGTGGGTGAGGGAAGCCATGTTTCCCTCCTTCTAGGCTGGCAGGTCCCCAGTGCCAGTCTCTCAGACTGATGGATAGACGCCGGTCCCAGCTCACCACGGGGTGGTTTAGCAGCGGTAATGAAGCTGTCTCCTTGCTGTGATTGAGTGGTGAGCAAGCGCGCCCACTTGCACTGAGACTCCCAAACTCTACACCCCACCCACTACCCCCACCATGGTACCCCACCACCCCCCACCCCACCCGAGCCTCCCTCTTGCAAATCACCTGGTTTTCCTCTGAGTTCACCTTTATCCTAGGCTGGGAAAATGACATTTAGCTTATTATCCTCTTACGTTGGTGGATATTTACCAATGCAATTCAGGTTAAGTACCTCGCTCCAGGCTACGGTGGGTGTGCTCCGCCCAGAATTTATGCCTACAACCTTTCTGAGAGATGAACACAGTTCCGGAACTCCTGCGTTAGATGTGTTCCAGTTGTCAAGGAGATGGGATGCAGTAAAGTCATGCTAAGATCCAGAAAGCTCAGTCTGGTCTAATCCGGTTATACCCGGTCATGCCTGGTTCTGTCCAACCCAGTATAGTCCATGTAGCCAGATTTCTGATATATTTGTTTTGTTCTAACCTTGGAACATAGTGACGGGAGGATAGATAGGGAAGGTGAGAAGTAGGAAAAAATGGATAAAACCTTGTGCAAAATGCCATTTGATCAAATTAGTGAGGTGCTGCTACCTGCTGGCAGAGCTCCTCTGCAGTAACATGGACGAGAATTCATCAGCGTGCTAAATCACTCCGGCTCCCGGCCTGGACTGGAGGCTTTTTGTCGTTCATTTTTTCTTCCTGCTTGCCGTTGTTGTTTATCGCTTGTGTGGTGATTTAGGCTGATGAATGGCTTGTTATGCAGCTCAGTCTTGCGAGGCCATTTCTCGTGACATCACGGTACTGCGCTCTTCCTCTCAAGGCCTCTCCTCCTGTCCTAACGCCATCTCACATTTTACGCTACTTTCCAAGCAATGAAATAGGCTTGAAAACCAACCATATTTTAAACTTTTTTTTTTTTTTGTCAGGCAATTTAAAATACAATTTATGGATGTTTTAAGTATTAGTATTAATTTCACAAGTGTACTGCTAGCTCGTTTTTAATAAACGTGCCAGTGAAGTTTTCTTTTTTCTTCAGTGGGGGCTCTGCAGAGATTCACAGTTAATAATACATAATTTATTGCAGTTGTGTTGCTGTTTACTCCTTATGATGGGAGGAAATCATTTTAGGGCATTGCAATTACTTCGCAGGCCTTTTTTTTTAAAAGCAGCGTGAATGTCGGGATTGAGCCTGCTCTCCATGGGAAAGACTCATTTCGGCATATCATTTTCCAGAGGGGTGATTTACAGCGCTTCTCCTGCCTCTAATCAAGTGTCTGATCCCCCCAAACGCAACGCAGGCCGAGAGGAGCCCCAGTCTCATTATTACGGAAAGATGACACTTGTTGCTAACAGCGAGGAATGACCTCTAATAACGTGGCAGCTGAAATGGACCCTGAGCAGACGAGACGATTGATGAGGTCCACGCAGGCTCTTGCTTGTTTTCACGTGTGAAACGGGAGAAGCCAGATACCTGCTGAATGGGAAAAATATGTCCACTGGTTAAAAATCATGCAGAATCATTCAGGGGGGCCATCGACCATCTTAAAGCAATCAGGGAGTTAAAGGTCAACAATCTCTGTGTTACATGGGCCTAGCTAAAATGATCTGACAGCTGCAAACACACACAAACACACACATATGCACATGTTCACATGCACAAACACACACACACACAGCCACTTATACTCACACACACACTTTTTTTCATAAAAGTACTACTTTTGTTTAGTGCATACACAATGTGTACACACAGACACACATGAACACAGACACACACACACACACAGGGCATGCAGTAAAGATACAGACTTAATGCCACACAAGTACAATCCCCAGAAGTATACACACAAAATATCTGTATTTAACAGTACATGCTGCTAGGAGAAAATGGCCCTATTGTTTACGCACCTCCTGCCTATCGATGCTGTAATCAGGAGAGCCCAGAGCAGATCGGTCCATTCTCTGTGCTATCAACTCATGATTTATTCCCAGCATGCCCTGCGGCGGCTCTGGTTCCATCTCTCACTCTGTATTTATTATGATCCGTCGTGTAATGAACTGGAGGTAATCTGGCCAATGCAGAGGCTCTCTGCAAATGAAGGAGCCAGCCATTTATCACCCCCCACTTCTTCAAAGTGCAGATTGTTAGATGTTCGATGGATCTCCATCACTGTCACTGCCCCCGGCCTCTCAACCCCCCACCCTTACTGAGCAGGGAGTGGCTCAATCCACTCAAATGCAAAAGTCAAGTGTGCAAAAACAGTGAACCCTATTCCATTACATTACTTTTAATACTACATTATATCTGGTGCAGCAGAGTTTTAAGTAATGGGTTTGGAACTGGGATCTCGTTACAGCAGAAAGCCTATTTCATTAATGAGTCCCACACTTGCTGCAAAGGCACAATTTTACAAAACAGCCATACAGTGCACAGCTTGTGGAGACTGATATATAACTGGAGGAGGTGCAGTGCGGTTTTTTTCCTGTAACCTGGATGGACACTAATACAGGTCAAACTAATCTAACTTGTGTTAATAGTAGTGTAGGTGATATTCCTGTAACCTGTGTGAATAGTATTTTAGGTTGTATTCCTGTAATGATGGATAGTATTGTAAGCTATATTCCTGCAGTTAAGGTGGATAATAATATATTGCATATTCCTTTCACTTGTGTGAATAGTAGTATAGACGGTATTCCTGTAACTTGGGTGAACAGTAGTACAGGTTACAGTATATGCTTGTAAACTGGGTGGGTGTAATTGAATTCGTACTGTAGTGTTGTCACTGTCCCCTCAGCTGCAGTAAAAGCAGTGACGGCACTTTACCTCGTTTCAGAGTTTAATTAATGCATCCTGAGTATCAGCACCTGTTACTCATACATCATAAAGATCATAAAAACCATAAAATATCAGGAAGTACTCAACATTCCAGACAGCTTTGGGAGAACAGACAGTCATAAAACCATTTATTTAGTTATTTATTTATTTACTTACTTACTTACTAACTTATTTATTTATGTTGCACTGTATATCACTGTGGCACAGAACCAATGGTCTGTTCTACAGCCCAGATTGTGGTACCTGGCTCATCATTGTTCTGACTGCATCTAACACTTTTATTAATGGATATTATCAATAGTTTTGGAGGTGTATCTATACATTTTTATGTGACAAATGAATCTGAAAGTTCTGTACCCCACAATGCTGATTCTCTTTTGGTTCATTACTGAAGACTGGGTAGCCTCTACTTTTTGTAGCTGGTTTGGTACATTGAACATTTTTGTCCAAGGAATAAAGCGATGTAAAGGTTCAATCCAGTCAAAAGCAAAACAATATTTGTCTTTAACTACATCAGTGATTGATTTTATTTATGTTATTTCATTTAAATATTGTTGAATATATTGTTAAATAATGTAAATAATCATACTGTATATGTATGCATTTATGAAAATGATAATAATTGAGATAACAAATTACTATTATTATAACGGATTTTTTTATTATTATGACAGAATAATAACAAATTCATCATGAACACAACATATTTGCAGGGATTAAAACTACATTACTTTCAGTTCTTTATATTAGGTATTATTTTGTATTTTAATGTGTGCAATATATGACAAGAAACGATGCATTTTTCATAAGGAAACTAGTTAATGTTTATCATCAGTTCCAAAAATAAAGCCAAAAATAATGTTAAGGAAAATATGCTAAGCTAATTATTTCCAAATGGCTTTAGTGTGTGTGTGTGTGTGTGTGTGTGTGTGTGTGTGTGTGTGTGTGTGTGTGTGTGTGTGTGTGTGTGTGTGTGTGTGTGTGTGTGTTAGGGGAAGGATTCAAAATTCATTATATTACAAGTGCTTCTTGCTCAAAATTGTGATGTTTTTGCTGTGAGATCATAATAGCCTGGAATTTTCCCAGGCGATGTGATTCTTTTGACTGCACATCAGTCCTATAATTTAAATGTTATACCATGAATCAAAGATCATCTAAGCGATGCCTGAAAACACACGCACCTATTATGGGATGGCAGTGTCAAATGATTGGAGTCGTTCAAGTGTCACGGCACAGCCCTGCTAATATTGAGGCTTTTTCTGTTTGCTGTAAAAGTGTTTGACCTTGGAAAGAGAGAGCAGAGACCTTTCTGATGTGTGCCAGGGAGAAGAAAAAGACCTTGAGCCCCCAGAAAATGAACACAGCCCCCCAAAATTATCCAAACGCTTGGCGACCTTTCCTTCGCTTCCTGTTACGGGAGCGGCCCCGGCGCCCCTGCTCCCAGTGTTAATTCAACACTGGTGGGAGTATATCCATCAGTCTGCTCCCTCATGCATATTTATGAGGCCCAGCCCCTAATTGAGAACTTTACATGGAAATGGCTTTGACTGGCACAGTTATTACGATCATTAAATATTTAATGTTCTCCAGATCCCCCCTCTAAAGACATGTCTGCTATTTAGAAAAATGAATATGCTTGAACGACAGTAATCAGGGGACTGTTTTATCACATTTGTTTGTGCAGGAAGGAGCAGACACTGCCATGGCTATTCTCAGATGTTACTTCCGCATCACCATCATCTGGTGTATTACAAAAATTAAATCTTAATAAAGACAATTGACAGTTAATTAGTAAGACAATTGTTTATTGTTTATTATAAGGATCCTCATTAGTTGAGGTAATATCAATCGGCTCATCTTGTAATATATGTTAAGATATATTAACTAGTATGTTTTTTTTCTTCCATTGGCAGGTAGTTTTGTCATATATGGGTTTTAAATTTTCTTTTTACAGTCTGGGCCTTTTGATCAAGCAGTTCCTTTTGAATGTCACATCAGATTTTCTCGGTGGATGGTGGGGGGTGTCTATTATTATGCTAGACATGGAGTGGCCACGACCAGCCCCGCCCTGACCCTGCCCTGACCCCACCCATGATTCCTCCTCCCCTGGAGGAGCAGTCATCCCGCCGTCTGAACACAAAGGTCACAGCGATCGGGCAGGACGCGTCTCCCAGCCAGCCAGACGTCTGCTGCCCTCTTGCCAAGCTTCAAGAAGAGGAAAAAAAAGGAAAGGACAAAAAAGACATATTAATGAAATTCACATGCATGATTAATTGCACTATCACTATCATATTTTTGCCAAATGAAAAAAAATCACTTGGCTATGTCATATATACGTGTATATGTCATATATACATTTACTCTTATATCCAGAACCACAGGGATTACTGTCTAGAATGGCACAGTGCAACAGTTAGCCTCAACACTGGAATCATGGGAAGGGCAAACCATGGAAACAGACCAATCAGCAAAGGACAGTTGATGGGTTTTTTAACCTGTCTGTCTGCTCCTGTTTCTTAGTATACTGTAAATAGGTGTTTTGAATTTTAAGAGCGTGACCTGTTAAGAGTTTTATTTCCCCATTTTCCAGAAACACTGTCTGAGCATGGATCTGGCTCTTTGCTGCTGTTCTCCTGTTGATAGCCCTTTCTGTGTCAGAAATCCCGTGTAAACTGGAGGAGAAACGTTTTTATGCTAATGCAGACTCATTTTGTATAATAACACAGGTATTGTTAAGCATTATAAAGATTATCCTATTCTATACCAATAAAGTAATTCCACTCTAATCAAATTTAATCTAATTCAATCTATTCTGTTTTGATCTAATTTAATCTGATCTAGTGTGTACGTCTTGGGCGGCAGAGACTGCGTCAGTTTAAGCAGTGGCTGCCAAAACTTCAGAGGATGTGATCCCACAGAAGGAGTACTGAATTACCCAACCCTTTTCAAAATATGACCCAGCCCTTATTAATATACAATAAAAGAGCAGCCCTGAAGGGTCATATTGGCTGACTCTTCGATCCATGTGTCCACAGACCTTTCTTCCAAGGCCTAAAAAGGCTACTAATTGAAAGGAAATCAGAAAAACATGTAGACCCTGACCCTGTGGCCCTCTATAGTACTTTTACATTTGACACCCCAGCGTTGAAATGTCTTTTTTTTTTTTTCAAAAATTCGTGAAAACAAATGCATGTGCATTGTAGCTTGTGCACTGTGTGTAGTAACTGCAGTGTTTAATGTGATTGTTTTAAATGACAATAGAAAGTATGAGATCATTTTAGCATGGTTCTCATGGTTTCACAGTTCACCCCTCCCAGGGCTCATGGTTAGGGAATCACTGAATTAAAGGCCTTACTCCAGTTCCCTCCTGCTTAGATTCACATTAGCTCACAGACAGGCCGCACTTATTCATTTGTACACTGGAAATAAAGATAAAATTTGCATTTATTCGCTGCATGCAGATTTTATTTAGCTGGCCTCCACAGAGGTTAATAAACTGTCAACTGTCCATGTTTCACAATGATTACAGTTTACTCTAAATCCGATTACATTTTGTTTTACTTATACTGAGTGGGGAACTTCAAAGCAATTGCAATTTATTATTTATTTTATTTTGCTATTTATTCTTTTCAAAATGTATTCTTTTCAACTGGGCACCTTGAAATGCCCAGTTCTATTCATTGGTCCATTCTGTCAAAAGAACGTGCAAAGGCTAGAATTCTTTAACTAAAACTGCATTCTGTCAGTGACCATATCTGTGTACTTAGCTGCATCTCAGCTCTGAGCTGCGCAGTCATTGTACTGGAGGAGAACACTTCATACACAGTCAATGCACCAGGGCTGCAGGATGCACATAAAAATTACACACATGTTCAATTACGCAATCAATATCACATTATTGGGAAATGGGAAAAGTCACTCGGCTGTGTTACATACTGTACAATCATGTAGCACTTACATGTAGAGTCACACAGAGGAATGTTTTGGATAGTAAAGTGTGGAGTGTTGCCTGACCCTTGGCATCATGGGAGGCGCAGTCTGTTGAGGCTGACCAATCCCCAAAGAACAATTGTGGAGTCACTTCAGGCAATCCAGGAGGCCAACAGGTCACCTGACCTGATACTCCAGTGTGATTGGACACAGGCCAGCCTTCTGTCCATGAGTACAGCTAGAAACAATTATGTTGTATTGTGTGGATTCTGGGACTAACGTATGAGTTCAGCGGAGACAAATGAAATCAGCCCATTCACAGCCATTGTAAATTCTTTTTATATGACTTTCAGCATTTGCTGAAAAGTATGTTGGTGTGTTGGTACTGAAAAAAAATCCTGATGTTTTACATTCCAAGGGTACGGTCAGAGTGTTTGGGGTCACTTTATAGTTATGGGTACTTAACCGTCCATTAGGAGAACTGTATTCATTGGTTTTGATGCAATGTTTTAATTAAAAATAGCCTTGAGGAATACACGGAAATATCTGGAAACTGAAAGAGGAGTTTTTTTGTTCACTCTACATTATTGATTCATTTTTTAAAAAATACACTTACAATTAAAATGTATTCTTAAAAGTGCAGGTGAAATTCTGTCATTTAAAATAATGATTAATTATAGTGAACATTGAACACAGATTAATTATATTTAACCTTGGCATTTAGACCTGCCCTCAGGTCTGCCCCTTCATTGATTTTAAAGCTAAGTGGAGCACATTGTTCTCCATTGTGTGCATTACCTCCCAAAATGGAGAAGTCAATTCCTGGGATAGTGCCCCTTTGATCTATGCCACCCTGTTTCACCTGACCTCATTTACCCTCTTCTTTATCCTCACTTAACTTCAATACCTTTTGCATATACCTGACCTAAAATAGCTGTCTCTTATATCTGACCTCAGGTAACCTTGCTAATGTCTTACTGTAATGTAAGTCTAATGTAACCCTTCCAGTCGAAGACCATCAAAACTTGATTGACAGTCAGAAGGCCAATGACATGTCACTTGGACAACAGGAAAATTAGCTAATCAGTGTCTTGCTGTGGAGGACCCAGATGCCTCTGGACTCATTCAAATAAGTCTGTGGCACACTGGCAGCTCCACCCACAATGCAGTTCATCAAGTGTCAATGGAGATCTGTACCAGGCAGATTGATTCAATGGTCCAAGTCTGAAAACTTGTCATGTCAGAGATTTAGTGTGGATTTGACTCTAAATCTCTATTTGTTGACATGCCGTAACATATATCACTGCATATGCAGTATATATCACTGCACTACACACTAGAGTTGCTCTGGAGCAGTCAAAGAGCATTAGGGACCACAATTATACAGTCTTGTCAGGCTGCAGCCACCTTTCAAACATGAATGAGGTCTATGGGCAGATGTGTCACCTGCATGGTAGATGTAAGTTATCCATCACCTGTTTCCTGCACTAAATCAGTTTCCGTTACCATGGATGTTTGTAGTTATTTAACAACTGTCAATATGATTGGCGGGAGCAATATGAGCATAAATTTTACCATTTTACATGAGAGAATACATATGAATATATCTTCTGTGCAGCTGTCTGAGTATTTCATTTACTGTCATATAAGAGAAATGCCCACAGATTGAAATGAACTCTAATGCACAGCTTCAGAAAGTTTCAAAAGTTTCCCCACTTCACGTGAGGTGAGGCAGCATTGGCCTGGGGGTAGGGACTGGGGGGCTATGGGAGGAGGGGGAGTGGGGGTGCAGTTAACCAAACTTTGCTGTCACTGTCATCTGCCAGGGCGAAAAACTGTTGATAAATGTCACCTCGCCGAACAAGAAAAGGGGCGACTCTTCACTCATTCCGTCATGGCTGCCCCATCTCCTTGGGTCCCATAGGTCCTTGGTAATGTCACCGCCCACGCCTTTAATCTTTTTCTCCTTATAGAGGGACGGGGTCAATGTGACTTTACTGTCTCGCGCCATCCATCAAAGTCTACAGCGCCAAAAAGCTTCGCTTCCAACCTCGCCTCTCGCGGCCTCTCTGCAATTTACCTAATTAAAGCCACCGGAACGATCGTGCACAGGTAGGCAGGATACTAATGGCCTTTCAAATGACGGCACTCAAAGCAGGCCACCTGCGAATCCCAGCTCCAGGTCAGCTGCCAAACTGATACGGTGCATTTTATTTATTCATTTTTTTTCTCTCCCTGCTCGCTCTTGGCTTATGAGAAGCTGAGAGAATCGAACAATATTTTCAGTGATAAATGGCAGAAGGGATCAGACAGAAGCCTGGTTTCAGTTCACTTCCCAGTGCGCATTCCTCTCCTGCTGCGTCTGTTGGTCATGTTTGCAGCAAAAAAAAAAAAATATGTTAATAAATTACCATGAAGCCTTGACAGTATTGACATTGTGACTCTCAGATCGCTCTAATTTCTGTGCTTTAATTGGCATCGATTTCCTGGTGACAGGAGCAGTACTTGGGCCCACGTCTGGGCAATTAGGTGACTCTGAGAGGGGGAACAGGCAGTGCAGTGGACGCCCCAGCTGGTGAGGCTGATAGCAGTGAGGGGGGTCCTGCTGTGGGCAGATGGGTCTGTTCCGCTTGGGCAGATGGAACTCAGCGGTGGATCCACCAGGCCCGGCCTGGCCCACAGAACCCCAGGCTCCTTCCCCGCCCCCAGTCCTCCAGTGGGGGTTGGGGGGGGGGGCTAAATCTCCAGTGCTCTTCTTTTATTTTTAAATGGCCTACCAACAGCAACTCAATTCTAAACTTGCCATTAAATTTTGTGTTTTATTTCAATTTTTCTCACCCCAGAGCTTTTTATTTTTAATAGGCCTTAAATGTACAAAAGTTGCCATTAGATTTTGAGTGTTTAGTTTAAATGTTCTAACTTCAGTGCGCTTTCATTTTTAAAAGGCATAAAATCAGCAATTCCACTCTAAAGTTGCCCTTTAATCGAGTGTGTTTCATTTCCATTTTTTTAACCCAGCAATTTTTTTCACTTTTAAAAGACGAAACACAGCAACTCCACTCTAAAATTTTGAGTGTTTCCTTTAATTTAGAGAAAAAATATTTCCCTCTTTTCCATATTTCCAATTTCTTTTCCAAAACTCATGATTTTATTTGTTTACTTATTTTCTATGATTGCCTTCGTAATTTATTTATTTCTGTATTTTTTTGGCAAACTGCATGGTGAATGCAGCAGCCAGGTTTTGGGGGATGACTGACAGGTGGTGTGCTGGGGTAGCGATAGGAGAGAGAGAGGCCGCCTCGGCGTTAATGGGATTCGCCAGCGGGCTTGTCTCACCTCGGCGTCCCTTTCTCCTGCACGGGTCCGATAAAGTGTTTAATTACCGCGGGATGATGATGTCCTGCCCATTATCGCGTGGAGAGAGGAGACGGCGAGGCCCGGCGTTGGTCCAGTGGCGTGTTCCGTGCTGGCTGTGCAAGCGGGAGGCTTATTCCTGTTTTAGCCTCCTTTTAAAATCGCATCATGTTGGTTCACTGAGAGCAATTAACAGCTGATCTGTAATAAGCGGCAAGCAGGGTAATAGGACAGAAGGCTCACCCTCGTGGAGTAGGGGGGAGAGGAGTGGGTGGGGGGCGGATGGGGCGGTCTGCGACACTGCTTGCGATTGACAGGGAAATTGGTGGTGCAGAGAGAGTGAATCGTCCGCGCCAAGTGGGGGGCTGGGGGGCTGTGGGGGGGAGGTGCGAGCGCTCGGCCGGCATGCAAAGAAGGGCTGATTAGTCTGGAAAATTATGAGCCGGCTAAGATGACAATGCGAGGAACCCTCTCCTCATCTGGGAGGGCGTGTAATTGCCATCCCAAATCAGAATGCCCCCAGCGCTGCTGACTCATTGGTGAACTCCCCTCCCCTCCCCCAGTCTGGAATTAGATCAGTTCTAGGGGTTCAGGGGGTTAATTGTGGTGAGAGACAGGGCAGAAATCACTGTGCACACATGAGATTTCTTACTTCTTACTATATTTATAGATTTGGAACATTTTAGGTCCATTATTTCACTTTCCTAAATTGTCACATTTTCCACTGTAGTAAATTGCAGCATATGTATGCAAAGAGAGTCTAAAGGAATCCAAGAATAATATATGCCTGAACTTGAAATCTGGGTTTAATATTTTGTCAGGTTATGGTTAATGTCAACCTTAACTGCAAATATGCTTCAAAAACAGTCCATATTTTTTTTTATATATCGAAAACATGTCAGCTCAAGGTACCTTTTGGGTGGATATTGGCCTTTTTCACCAGGAGAGGGGTCGAGAGACGTGGGCAGAGACATGCATGCAGGGATAGGTGAGGACCTTTAGCATGGACTCTGCAGGGCTGTTCAGCTGTCCACCATAACAAACTGATGTGATCTCGCCTTCGTCTGTTTTTGCAAACAAATTTTCTTGCTAGATGATTTAAAATGGATGGTCTTTACCTCAGGCTGTGCTCCAGGAGAAATGTATGCCCTAAAAAAAACACATTATGAAAAGGTACATGGATGCTAGCACTCAGATCATTAGCTGAGTGAAGCGAGATATTAAATCATAAGAAACATTATTGCTTTCCCCCATGTGGCTGTTTCTGCAAATCATTAGTGAAACTTTCCATTGGATGTTTTGACAAAATGAAAACACATACAATCCACTGAGTGTGGATACAAATCAAGTATGCACTATGAATCAACAACAAAGTGCACTTTAGTCTAAAAAAGAAAGCATGCCTACCAGCACTATCTGCCCTCTTCATCAACAGCTTCATCAGCTTGTTACGTGACACTGGCATTTGGAGTCAGTATCAATGGCTCCTTCCTCTCTGGATGACCTTTGTGTGTGATTCCAAGCTTAAGAGTAAGTGATGAGAATCGATCATCGGAAGGGTGCCAGCTTCACCCTCACCCTGTCGATGGGCTCAGTGGGACCTCAGCTCAAACCCTGGGACACTCCGAGATGGAAATCCTGTATCAGTGCGGGTTCACCTCCTGCCCCTCTACAGGACTCCAGACAGCAGATCAATGCTGTCTGAGAAAATGGTTTTGACTGCAGCTGTCACAAGCGGAAAAGTCAGTGTGGCCCACCTGTGTGGATTTGGGAGGAGCTGTGGCTCATTTAGCATTGACTGCAAGCTTTCCGCATTCATTATGACATATGTGATGCTCGACCAATTAGAGCAGCATAAGAAAATCTTTGCATGCGCTGGTTTCACATTTTAGTGCACTTCACCCTCACTTGCTACCTGCCTAAATATTACAAACCCCAATTGTCTCTGAGTTTTGGCATTATTATGCCCAAATTCAGGGATGTTCTTTGTGATATAAACCAATGGACAGGACCAGTAATTACAATCTCCTGTTCAGGGGACTTCAGCTTGAAGTGGATATTCAGAGCCAGAAAATGCTCTGATGTCACATCTCTGATAAATGTACACTCCAGCTATTTCTTCTGGCCAAGCAATCCACCCTCAGGAAATGGAGGGGACAAAAAACCTGTAGCCAATGCCAAAAAACAGTGCATGTGTTCACCCTGTCTGAGACTGAGCTTCTGGAATATGAAATGTCATGACATGGTAAACTTCTGCAAGTGGACTAGGAAGGGAGCAAGCTTTGCCAGCAGAACTAATATGCTATGCTATGCTATGAACAACTATTCATTGTTCCAACAGTTGAATGGTGTGATCTGTTGTGAGCCTCCAACATTACCTTCTCTCTACTGCAGCACCATGTCTGGTTGGGGTGATTATTTCTGGGCGTTGCATGCTGGGTCAGCTGGAGTGTGGGTGCTGTCATCCTTTTGGCGCCTCTGTTCTGCTCTTACGTCTAATCCGGCTCCATCCTCATCCAGCTCTGCTGTGGGTTTGTCTCTGAGCCAGCTTGCACGTGAAACACACACGGATCTGTGATTTCTCTCGGTCACCCCGAACTGAAGCAAATCTACATGTAGGGCACATGAAGTGAAGATTGTACATTAGCCTTTAATGCACTGGCGGTTTGAGGAGCTGTGTCATGAGACTGTACAGATAAATGACTGTGAAAAACCCTCTTTGTGTGATTTGTCAAGGCTGGAAATATAACTGTGCCTGTTTTTTATGCCACCAAGGAAAAGCAGGTTAAACAGAGGCAATGAAAAAGCCTCGCATCTGCGCTCATTTCCATAATTAATTTGAGCGAATGCCCCACTAAATGCCCAACTTGTGGATGCACATTCTCAGAAACACTTGTGGTAATCACAGTGGCAGTGTGTGAATTTCCCCCTAGGTGTGCATACTGCTGCTGTTATGTGTTCTTAAAAAGCCAGAGTGACACTCACAAAAAAAGGAATACAAATTATCCCGTCTGGTTGCTTGGTACAACCGTTGTAATATTTTTAAGTGCCTGCTGTTCTTCGTGTCTGTGAACTCCATGTGTAATTTCCTCCTCATGATAATTAGAAAGATGACCTTTAGAAAAGTATGAAAAATCTGAGCCATATGTTGTTATGACTTTGTGCTTCCCTAAACGCAGAATGACTTTTTTTAGTCATTTAAAGTCAGTCTGGCAGAACTGGAGCAGGCCTTTAGCCTGGATTAATGGATATATTAATTACATCTCAAAGTAAATAAATGAAGTGTCTAACAGACAGACAGCTGCACGCTGCTGGCTCACCGAGCCTCCATTTTAGATCAGCTGCATCCCAGCATTCATCAGCTGCCACAGATTGCTGCTTAATTCTGCTAATTGGTTGGTGCAGACTTTGTGTGCCATGGTGAACCATTTCACACTCCTTGCTCCCCCTCACCGTTTTCCCTGCTTGGCTCTCAGTTGGCACGGCGCTTTTGTGCTGGTAACTTTGGTCCAGATGAATGCCTCTTGCTTTTGTGCTGGTAACTTTGGTCCAGATGAATGCCTCTCACATAGAACACCTCTGAGAGAGATGATCAAAGGAGCAGTGGCTCTGTTTTTCACAGTCAGAGTTATGTGTTTTTCATCTCCGATGTCAGAGACACAAGAGCATTGCAGTGTTATACCTGTGCATGTGAAGTCTGAGGGTACCAGTCAGATTGTTACTGCACAACTGAGCATTAATTCACCAGCAAACGAATGCATGTAACAAAGAGAGATATACAGGAGGTCCTCGGGTTACGACGGTCTCGAGTTACGTTGTTTCGTGGTTACGATGCACTCCCATAAATTACTTAAAAAACCTAGTTTCGACCTAAGCGTATTGGTTCAAAAATACGACCACAGAAATAAAGATTAATAGAAATAAAGAAATTGTTCTCTCTTTTTTTTATTAATATTATTCATTTAATTACTGCATTTTAAATGTCCTTCATGTTTTGTGTGTACAGTGTGCGTGACTTAAGGTGTTAATATAGGTATAATTTAGGTATAAATTCCGACTTACGTCGAAAATCGGCTTATGACAAGTCATAGGAACGGAACTCGTTCGTAAGTCGAGGACCCCCTGTATATGTGAAAAGAGAGATAAGGAAGGAAACAGAGTGAAAGAGAGAAAGTGTGTGTCTGTGTGTGCATGAGACGAAGAGGGAGGGGGTATGTGCATGAGTGTGTGTGTGTGTGTGTGTTAGAGAGTCTGTGTGTGTGTGTGTGTTCATTTCTATGCACCTGTTGCTTTGTTCCACCTTCAGTAAAACAGGTAGACACAGCTGTCTCCTATAAATGCACCGAGCATGCTCAGAATGTTTTTCATAAAATGTAAAGGCCTGTTGCATAGAGCTACATTCAAGGAGGCAAACGCAGGTAAAGGAGAAGTTTTGGCTGTCCATTTTTCAGGCCGGATGCCTTTCACCGCCACACACGAGCATCACTGGCTCGATTGAGTATTTAAGACTGATCACACGCGATGAAAGTCCTGCTGTCATTATTCAATTTGACTGACTGTCCCCAAAGGAACGTCTCTGCGTAGCAGTGCATTTCTGTGAGCTGTGTGTGCCGACAGAGAGGAAAAATGGGTTTTAAAACAGGCATCAGAACAAATGGGAGAAGATGCCAGAGACGTGGTTGAGTCCAGTGGTAGATAGATGAGACTTGAACAGCTTCTCTAAACTGACTCCCACTCCCCTGCCCTTAATATCCCGTTAACAAGTCAAGAGAGTTTCAAAACAAAAAGTCAAACACTGGCTACTGACCAAATTACAAAGTATAGCTAATTGTACATTTACGTTTTTAACGCTTAATTCTGCCGTGTGTCTATTTTTATATTCAGTTCTACCCTCCTGCATCGTCCTCTTGTTATACCACCTCCCCTGCTGCCAGCAGTCTGTGTGGAAACTTCCTCCAGGTAGCATTTTGTCTCATTTCTTGGCACACCCTCTTCATTCTATTCCATACTGCCACCTTCTCCAACTTTTGCTTTTTAAACGGGTGGTACAACTCTCTCATTTATTTCATGCTTGCTCAACACATTTCTCAGGTGTTTGATGTATCTGCAGCAAGAAGGCCCATAATGGAAAAAGATCTATGATTTTTTAACTGCAGGCTAATACAGTAGGATATTTGTGCTCAAAGGCATATGTGATTTTGTTTTGTTGCAGCTGGCAGTGGAATGTAATTAATCAATCAGTCAATCCTTTTCTTTACATGCAAATCTCCTCACAAACCTCCACCCCCTCCTCTTCCCCATGTCAGGTCTTGACAAGCCCCACAGCCCAGCACCCCTTCTCTTCATCATTCTGTTTTGTCTGGTCAGCAGGACCTGGGGGAAAAAGTGTATGGTT
Organism: Albula goreensis; assembly: GCA_022829145.1. NCBI lineage: Eukaryota > Metazoa > Chordata > Actinopteri > Albuliformes > Albulidae > Albula > Albula goreensis. The sequence goes on along the minus strand of CM040741.1, from coordinate 7,796,129 downwards.
AATGCTGAAGGTCCTATTGAACCCATTCAGCTAACACATTAGTGCTGTGCCATCAGAGAGCTATTTGTACAGTTTAAATTCATATCTAATCACAAAGTGTCTAAAGAACTGCAAGAAATTGAGATGGGAAGAGTCTGAGGGGGACTTACTGAGCACGCTCACTCGTGTGGAGAATTTCAATGTCGAATGTGAAAAAAGACCATATTACCTATGAGATCCATGGTGTTTTCACAGCTTAGACCCTTCAGGTAGCACCTGCTCGCAAAGGAGCTGAGCCAGAGACATACACAAAAATAACTTGAATGAAGGCATGAGGTGTCCTGTCTCATGCTGGTAACGGGGTAGCAGCCACACTATGAGAGACAGGAGCAATATTGCATGAAAAATTCATATGAGTAATAATTGAGAAATTCACAAAAAAAAAATGTAACGCTTATGTGGGGATGCAGGCACAACTCACAAATTCGCCCACAGGTGCTTAGCGAGGATAAGACTTCAATATAAATAAGAAAGAATCTCCTGCACACTGTGTATCTGGTGATTTTTTCTTTTATATTGCCTCATTGAGAAATGCTAGCGTGTGCTCTTTGTCAGAGCGGAGAAAAAGCATAATACTATATGTTGATAATGGAACATTCCACTGCTCTTATTCAGGATCTTACTATTCTGAATATTGACTTCATCCAAATATTTTTTATGAATGCATTTGCATGACCTTTACGGTCTTGAATTTAAGCGAGTAAGAAACTGAGGTAGCTGTTCTTCCCTTCCATTAAAATTAGGGGAAAACAGCTCCAGGCCAGGAAGGCTGCAGTGTCTGCAGGTTTTTTTTTTTTTTTGGCTTCCTTTCAATTACTAGCTAATATAGGAGCCTAGGTGTGTGGATGCCTTAGCCAAGCAATTACTTAAATTAGGTGCTTAAGTGCTGAAACACAACAAAAACCAACCTAAACACTGGTGGTCCGCCAGGACTGGAGTTGCACACCCTTGGTTTAAATTCAGGACTGTGGCTGCCTAATGGTCATTCAAATAAATGAAAGAAACAGAAAAAAACTGCTTCATTTCTTAGAACTAACGCTATTTTTTCATCTATATCTCCCTCACAGTTAGAAACGGTTGATCTCTTTAATCTTCCTCGACATGCTCATGACTGAGTGAGTGCGCGTGCATTTCATGAATATGTAACGGCATACCCCCGGCCTGCTCGGCTGATGTTGTGGCTGTGGAATATTCCAACATTTACCCAGCAAGCCCGTTTAGCAGAGAGAGACAAATAGACACCCTCCCTCCCTCTGGAAAAAAAAAAAAACCCTGACTTCTCTAAAATATGAATAAGCACACACAGCAAAAGAAATTGTTCATTAATAAATTAAATTCCCTCCCATTTCGCGCTGAATTCCTGTGAAGGATGGTTTTAATTTCACACATTTCTGGTCACCTTGTAAATGCACTTTGTAAAAGGTCTGATTTTTCTTAGCTCTGATGCAGAAGTAAAAAAGCAAAGATTTTGGATATGAAGAAAAAATATTATGAAAGCAGAAGCCAGCTCTGGAGGTCAGCGAGGCCTGGTGTCACTGTGGTGCGAGGCGTGGAGCTGATCTCGCGTGTATTGACGTATCGATCTTGTGTGCCCGCCAGCTTGTACACAAAGTTCCTGTCATGTACAAGCTGCATGGCGACACTTACATGCACCACACAGCACACAAGACTATTGACACACAGAGGATCAAACACTGAGGCTCAATCCGATTGGATCTTGTCTGCTGAGCGCTGGGCTTTCCATACAGACGTGTGATGCATGCTTAATTTATTTGAACATTCAATTCAGTGCTCATTTTAGTGGTGGGGGAATCAGTACAGGTGGGGAATGCAAGGGATTGTGCATCCGGTCAGATGAATGAAATGATTACGTGACAAGGTGTAGAGAACCGATCTTTCATTGGAATGTGATGAGAACATGCATTTAGTATTTCATTTGACAGCCAGCTCCACACACAGAGCAGTTTCCGAATCAACGTGCTGGAGCATGAAATTTCTCTTTGGTCCAGAGGGAAGCATGCCCAGTTTGATGATGTCAGAGGTGTCCAGTCCTAGAGTGTCGCAATGTTTGCTCTTTTTTCTTTCATGCATGGTGCATGATCATCAGATAGAATGACTCCTGAATAAACTAGATTAGTACAACTCAACTCTTGGAGGGTCAGTGTGTGTTCTGTTTTCAAATGGTATGTTTTCATACTGGAGTACTTCAGTCATGGAGTAATTAAAGATAAAAAAAAAAAAAAAAACCTGTGCTCAAAGGCCAAAATCACTTGGCAATCAGAAGAAAACAGTTTAAAAAAACTAACAGACAGTGCAACCTTCCAAGACGGAGCTGATACAATCCTGTATCTTGCGTTCCCTTTTGAGAGGCATACTGTAGTGTACCCCAAGCCAACCAATTGAGGTACAGTATATACTGTAGGTTATTCCCCAGTCTCCAGGTGTCCACCATTCATTCTGTTTCAGAGTCTCCTGTGAATAGGACCAATATATTAACACTGAAGGCAAAGTATTCATCTAAGATCACATCTGAGGTAGGATCATTGCCTACAATTGAGCAACAATGATGTCATGGATGTCAATGATGTCACAGTTATGGGGCATCTCCCAAAGCGTGTTCTGCTCTTGAAACATGTTGCTGAATGGTGCCTTCATTTTGGCTGGTTAAAATGACTGGAAAAGTTACTCACAGGGAAATATATTTACTGTTATTGAATGCTTTTTGAGTTGCACCTTTCAAGAAGCAGACAAACTAGGGCTAAAACTGAAATGCAACAATGTCTGGCCAGTCTTTTAGACGAGATTCAAACCAATAAATAAATGATCAAGCGCAAAGGTAGCTGTTATTCATAAGACAGAAATGACAGGCCAATGACAGGCTCTGCATATGCATGTCAGACAAGGGGCTCTGAGCTCATGTCCTGTGCAACTTTTGGCTGTCTCTTTTGTGTCTCTGTAATGGACATCCCGTTGCAATGTACTGATGGTGACATCTTTTAAATTAACCAATCTCATCTCTGCTTTTGGCTTCCTGTCACAACATTTTAAGTGGCGTTGACTTAAAATGAGTTTTTAAAGGGATTCAAAATGAATATTTTAAATAGGTTGGTGTCCTCTCAGCTAGTTTACAAAAAATAAATAAATAAAAGCAGTGACTGTTTTTGAGTTTTTAATATTTATGCCTGTAAGTACAATTAGAAGTCTCAAAAAAATGAGTTTTTGTTTATCATCAGTTTCTTTAATTACACTGGTCAGTGTACAGTGCAATTATAATTGGAATTTCTGTTTTAATTATTGGACATCATTAAGACTTATTGCTGTTTCAGCAGTTACTCTATTTGCAGCTTGGCTTGACTCATACTAGAAGTTCAATTACAGGGTTTGTTAGAGCTAAAAGCATTCCGATTCCAATTTCCTGTCTATTTGTGAATATTCATGAAGGGGTGTGGCCGAAGAACGAATATCTAAATGCATTTATGGCCCTCCGAACCTACCATTTCTGTGAGAAACAAAGTAAGTATAGTGGATGGAAGGAACGCAGAACCTACGGCCTTATAATACAGACTGTTACACCCATCTTCTTCCTATTAACAGGAGTATTTCACATTTTGTTCTGGATTTGACCATCTCGACTTTGTGAGGAAATAGAATTTGAAGAAAGATTTTTTTTTTTTTTTTTGATCGATCGTCACTTTAGTCTGCCTCTGAAGTCCCACAAGCGTTTTTGTTTCTGGCCAAAAAAACCCTCCATCATTTCGGAGGGGTTCTCTGACCCTGCCGAATGGCTCAGATTCTCCTGTCTCTTCACCCCATGGGCGCCCAGCACCATTTTAAACTGCTCCAGCTGTTTACTGAATTTTTACATATTTATTTTTTTTCTCTGCAGATTTGAAAGGAATGTGTTTTACTGCACTGCGGAGTCTTGGGGGTATTGCTGGGAGAAAGGGGAAACGGGCCCTCAGCAGCAGGAAGTCTTTCCAGAGGAATAATTGATGAGAGACCCTCACTGGGGGGTTGGGTGTGAGAGGGAGGGGGCAGAGGGAGGTGGGAGGTGGGACCCAGAGCAGGGGCTGGTATTTGTCACCGAGCCTGGTTTGTAATAGGAAAGAAAATTGAGTTTTTTTTTTTTTTTTTTCGATAAAGCTCTTGCCATTTCTTGTGGTGGAGAGCAATGGCCGAACCTCTCTCACACACTACATTTTTTGTAAATCACTAGCTCAGTGTTACCACAGAAGTAATTACTGCCCCAACACCCCCTGCTGACAGTTATATCTACATCAGCGGCCAATCATATCCACTGAGGGCCAACGTGCCTGCAGGTTTTCATTCTGAACAAGCTTGAGCTAACCTGACACAACTAAACAATCGTGTGAATACCAGGATCAGTTTATTACATCGGTGGAGTCAGGTGTCTTCCTTCCTGGCTGCAATGAAGACCTACTGAGGCCAGGGACCCTTTGCGGATAAGATTGGTCAACATGGAGGATAAGTCCCCTTTTGTGTCTGATCAACATACAGTAGTCTAGCACAGGACAAAAGCCTCTGTATACTGGGATTTATTGGTCTATTGGACATTCATTTCCTTTATGAAGCAATTTTAAAGTCTGATTCTACATTGTGTGATGGAGACACTGAAAATGACTGTTTTTGATATCCAGGGAATCCAAGGATAACACATGCCTCAAAGCTAAATCTGCCTTTATTATTTTCCAGCTAATGGTGCTACAATGTGACAAAACAACAAATATGCTTCAGAAATAACCCATGTTGTTTAGCATATGAAAAATCAACTCACCCTTTGATACAAGACCGTTTTCGTCCGCTGTAGGTTGTGTTGGGCAAGGAGTTGAACTCTTTAATGCCCCCCACCTCCCAACCCCCCACCATCACCATCACCATCACCATCACCATCCCACTCTCACATGAGTATCTCTGGGCACTTCAGACCCCAGCCCCCCTGGGTCTGAGTGTGTGGAGCCATTATCACCCATTATGCACTACTCAAAACACCTTTTCAAATCCTGTTTCAGATGCGTTTGCTTTTCATTTTCAAGAAAGCCACACACACACACACACACACACTCTCTCTCTCTCTCACACACACACACACACACACACACACACACACACACACACACACACACACACACACACACACTACCATAAATGCGTAAACACACCCAAGCACACCCAAAGCCATAAATGCATACCCACATACTTACACACAAAGACACTCTTTCTAAGATGCAGGTCATTTCACTCCAGGTTATATTCTGTATTACAGAATCCTAAGAGGTCTCGAAGGATGACCGATTCATAATTTAAAGTATTTCGATGTTTGACCCACATCTCTCTTAGCAGGAAGTTCTGAGTGGTTGGGGACTGTCCTCAGTAGAGGTGGATTTGAAGATTGAATATCTGCTGCTATTATATAAATCCAGAATGTTCTTGCGGCTGAATTCTAACGGTCCCTTGTAAAAACGGAGTCAGGGGCTGAGCAAAGTAAGACAAATGGTTGCAGTTTGGTTTGAACTGAGCTGGCAGTCTGAATCCCAATTATACCAGCAAGCAAAACACCAGCTCTGACCCAAACTGACGTGTCGGTTTATTTTTCCCTATTTGAAAGCGATTGTGCTTTTCTCTCACTATCCAGCCAGAGACCCTGCAGAGGGGGACACTGCTGAGCTTCCCACCCACAATCTGCTCTCTTTGCTTCCTAGCCTTGGGAATCCCAGACTGTAAGATCTCAAAGGATGGCAAGATGCTCTCTCCTTGCTGTCTGGGAAGCAGTTCTTACCTGTATTAGGACATCATCAGACAACTTAAGCTGTTTTCACACAGGATCTCCAGGAAATGTCCGGAGAATCAAGTCCGGACATTTTCCAGAGTTGCCCTTTCACACAGAACCTGAGATTGTCCGTGTCAGATGCGTTCCCACCTACTGGAAATAACCCATTTGGTTTAGGTGAGGGGTGGCGCCTGGGTAGAGTGTGCAGGGGGCAAGACATGATGCAAAAAGTACACTGCAGGTATTGCAGTGTTTTGTTTATAGCACATCAAAGATAGTGAATGAGGCTACCGACTCATCTG